>NMXI01000026.1:0-245389 GCA_002851675.1 Verticillium nubilum
CGAGATAGAAAACCAAGTTTGGATCGTGAGTTTGTTGAGAAAACTTAGACTCAGATTGCGTCCTGGATATGGTGTTGCGATCGTCAGTGTGGTGGCGACTGTCGACTTTTCCCCTGATGTGGTGGTGACTAGGAAGTGCGACTGGGTGTGAAGGCTACCGCGCGAGCCCGCTGCTAGTCCGCGGTACATTTTCCAGACCAACCCAAAGTACTCAGATGACTAAGGAGCAGCGCCCCTAAACCCAAAAGGAAACGACCAGGGGTTTTGCAACAGTCCCCCCTATCGCCCACCGTAGAGGCGCACGGAGGATCTCCAAGTCGCTTTTCCGCCAACAGGATGCGCCATTGAGGCTGGGGTTGACGGGACACACAATGCGGGGAAAAACGTCATTACGGCAGTGCTGCATTCAATAAATGACCAAGTGCCTTGTGGCCGGCCAAGAGAAGCATAACGTTCCAGCTTGACTCGTCATCCTGATTCAGGTACCAGCTTCGATATTGTCAACATCATTGTCTCCAGATGTTGATGCCGCTGGACAGCAAGCAGAGCAGTGAGGTTTTAGATTAGCAACGAGGTCAAATATACGTCTGTTGATGAATGGTGATCATTCAGGGTTCCTGGCTGCCATTCGATGACGATGTCTGCTTCGCGGCGCAAGCTGTTTTCAGAAAGGGTCGCCGCACCTGCATAATATTCTGTCGGCGCTGTGGGCCATTTGATGAGGCACGCGCGTCTCCTGACCGCAACAAGGAGAGAATGGGCCAGGCGTCTGCATCGCTTCATAAGGTAGCTTGACGGAATAATTGGAACAGGTCGTAGTTGAGGACGGGCCCAGCAAACGGGACATCAAATAACAAGGGCGACAACGGACACCTCAAGCGGCAGATTGCGGGGAAATGGCGGGCATGTCCCAGAAAATTAGACAGAGAGGCATTTCGGGCAACCCCACAGTGTTTGCTACCCTGAAAGATGAGTGTGTATTTCTCAGAGGCTTCAAGAGCGAAGATCGGACGAAGACGTATACTGATGATGTTCACCAAAGGATCTTATACCACCGAGGCCAGCTTCGCGCTAACCTCAAACCTCTTTTCGTTTGTGACAAGTGATGCCGAGAAGAGCATGCACACCAAGATCATCGGTCTCGCTGGGACAACTGTGGTCTTTGCAATCGGTTCTGAGTAAGTCCCACGCCCAATATCGATGTTGAGGCTTGGAGATCGTCCGTTGCTTCGACCAAAGAAGTGAAGGTTCTGCGTGTTATTGTCGCGAAGAACGAGTGGATCATGCCGGCTGGGACTGCTGTGTAGTGTTCTAGCATGATATTGAGGATTACGTCGAAATTAATGTCGAATGAAGTCAAGCTGACACCCAGAGAGCCACTGATATTGATTACGTGCTTGCTGTGTTGCCAAATCATGGCATGGCGACGACCTCACATCTCGTTGGACGGCCGACAAGGAGGTACGCGGTTCGGCTTAGAACTGTCTCCCCTCGAAAGGCGAAGTGGCGAGCGCCTGCGGGAAAACAGTTTTTGCATGTTTTTCTCGAGAAAAGGCTCATGCGATTTATCAAGACTCGACCTCCCAAGATCGTGCACTGTCTTAAGAGAGAAGTGCATCGTCGAGATTCGAGATTGCTGGAAACGGCACTTGTATGCAGTCGGTAGCGAACCTATCACGTGTGGTGACCTGCTGAGAAGCCCCATCTGGACCCCACCGCACCATAGTTGAAGGGGCCTTTGGCTGGATAGCGCCTGACAAGCTCTTCGGGTGGGGTGGGAATCGCGCCTTTCAGGTCAACCCCCACCACTCCAAACATCATCATCGCAGTATCTCGTGGCCCCGACTGTCAGGCCAACTCATTCTCGACATGTTACATCGAGCCGGATCTCAATTGAACGGCAGGGCGTACACATATAATTTGAAGCACCAGAATGGCTAACCATACCTCTCCCAACGACACCTTCCCTCCATTTCAAGGCCTAGGATCGACTCACGTTGATCCAGGCATGCTCGCCCTCGTCACGCAGCCCGATCCCATCTGGAACCTTAACAATGACCTCCAGACGCAGCAAGCTGGACATGCCCCAGATGAGATGTCGGCTGCCGGACCCAGCGGAGGGTCGGCTTTCGATGCCACTCCTGCGACCGCGATAGACGCCAATCCCTTGGGCGACCGACCAACAAAGGTGTTCAATCGCTTCACAGCCAGCTCCGTCAGGACACTAAGGAATTGGATCGCCGCCCATGAGAAATACCCCTACGCCTCCCCGAAAGACCTCGAAATGCTCCAGGACAAAACTGGTCTCACAAAACTGCAGGTGACCAACTGGCTCGCCAACACCCGCCGACGTTCCAAACTCCAACCCTCTCGATCTTCTTCACCCATCGTCTCATCTGAAACGACACGCGGGGAAGGAGCGCCCATCGACATTCCCTCGCGACGACCAACGCCGGTGCCTTTCGAACAGATGAACATCTTGCAGCGATGGGAGAGCTCGCCACCGGAACACGAAGCTGCAGATATCTCGGACATATCCCGCGCCATCGCCGCTGCTTCCGGGTCGCCTCGCACGCCGTACTACTCGCACGCTTCCGATCCATCTTCGGACAATGGTTCGTCAATCAGCAGCGCTGGCCGATCTCGTTCCAGCAGAGGATCAGGCTCTCAAGCATCGTCTCGAAATTCTGCCGTCTCCTTCGCAGCGATGGTCAATCGCCGGCGTAGGCGAGCACCTGCCCGACGACAAACAAGCAGCCGGCCAAGTCTGATTCGTGCTTGTCACATGTATCAGTGCACTTTCTGTATCGAGACATTCAAGCACAAGTACGACTGGCAGCGCCACGAAAAGTCGCTTCACCTGTCACTCGAGGAATGGATCTGCTCACCAACTGGAGCCACCGCCGTCCACCCGGACACGAGCATCGAACTTTGCGTATACTGTGGAGCCGCCGACCCGGACGCGGCGCACGTGGATCAGCACAACTACGCCGCTTGCCTCGATAGATTGCTCTCAGAGCGGACCTACTACCGGAAAGACCACCTCCAACAGCACCTCAAGCTGGTGCATGGCTCCAAGTTCATGAAGTGGCCAATGGATCAATGGAAAGTCGCGAGCCGAGAGATACGGTCACGATGCGGTTTCTGCGATGCCAGTCTGACATCCTGGGATGCCCGTGTTGATCATCTCGCAGCGCACTTCAAGAGTGGAAACACCATGGACGACTGGAAGGGGACTTGGGGGTTTGACTCGCAGGTCGTCGAGACGGTTGAAAACGCAATGCCACCATGTGAGTAGCCCCTTTTCAAAAGACCTGGCGCCTCGCTGACCCGCCAGACCTCATCCACTACGAGCAAAAATCGCCGCTCCCCATATCGTCCATGATGGGACCTCCCGATACACCGACTAGCGCGTACGAGCTCATCAAGCTGGAGCTCGAGCACTACATGCGCAACTACCTCGACACTCACGGCAGCTTCCCCTCCGATCAAGAGCTGCAGTTTGAAGGCTGCTCCATCATCTTTGGTGCTGACGTCTTGTCCCCCTTTCCGCTGCCATCATCGCCGTCCTGGTTGCGGGACGTCTTTATGGCTTCCGAAACGTCAAACGCGGCTCGACTTCTTCCCATGCAGCAAGTCGCCAAGTCACGACTGACAAAGCTCACGATCAACGGCAAGAGTAGCATCTTTGACAATTGCGAACTTGAGCTTGAGATGCACCAGCGTATAGTCATGCATGGCGCTCTCGGCCTCGTCTTGTCCGACTACACGCTGCAACAGGAGGCGTCGGAGATTCTCGAAAGCGTAGAGACTTGCTCACCCAATCCCTCCAAGCTGTTCAAAGACTTTATGCTGCGACTCGTCTGGGGATCGAGCAGGTGGCTGGAGCCTCTCCGCCAGCGGGACCAGCAGCTCTCCACGGATGAGCCGCGAGGCATACTTGCATTTGCGCACCAAAGAGACACCGGTCACACTCCTCTGGGCCAAAAGCCCCCCGAAGTTTGGCCTGAGGTTTGGCCTCAGAAGGGCGCTGAGCCCTCATCGAGCTCATTGCTGACGAGCACGCTCCTGAGCTCCGGTCAATCTCTGCGCGGCGGTGACGGCATGCCCTTCCTTTTGAACGACCATAACAGTTATAGCAGGCTGACGGCAGGCTTGACGCGGTTTGTTGTGAGTGCCATGTCGCCGAACAACCCAAACAGCCATGTGCCTACGGATGAAGAGATCCAGTACGAAGCCCGTTGGCTGTGGTACGACAGGTGAGTCTTACGCCTTTCTTGTGGGAGTACATCTTGGCAGCAGCAAAACTGACTCTTTGAAGTGATGACCCCTGGGACCAGACCCCCGCTGACAACATCGAGTGGCTTCGCGAGTTCAAACGCGGTGTTGGGCTGATACAACAGGATAGTGTCGAAGCAGCATAAGCCGACAGCGAGCATTGCACCATTCAAATACAACATTATCACCGCTAACAGACGACGATCGAAGACGTTTCTCTCCGATGTGGCTGAAACCTTCTACGCCATCGAACATGACGCCGCGACTTCGCAGGCATGCTGATGCATTAAACGTGGAAGTTGAACACCGGCATCCCAAGAACTCAGCATCCTCGTTCAACCACCTCATCATAACAATCCCCCAGCATGGGCCGCGAATGCCTCGACATTGCCTCCAAAGTTATGCGACACATACATTCACTAGAGCGACCCTGAGTAGTAGCACGTCAGTGATGTGGCTTCATTAGCGGCAATGTATAATAGCGGCAGACAATTATTAACATTGAGAGTACGATGTTCCCAGCCGCCAGACCTATGGCATTCGGGTCCTCAGGTACAGTGACCATGCTCTACACAACCAGGCAGTCAGGGACGTCCCATACTTCTCGCGAAGTGCACCAAGGGCGGTCAAGTGGCATTCCAAGATTGAAGAGATTAAGAGCACATCTGCTTCTGCTGCAATGCAAATGGTCAACTCATCAGCGACTGTCCATCGAGAAACATGGAAAAGCTCAAGACTCACTGGTCCATCATGTTCCTTGAAAGTGTTCTAGTCTCGTTTACTGGACTATCTGACCCAGATCAGAGTCGCACAGCGTCTACCGTGAGATCGATCATGAGTCTGATCCTCTGCCCGTCGCGAAGCCGGGGGAGGCCACATCCGCTCCTACAGATTCTGTTCCTAGGGGAGACTCTGGAAAAGCACCACTCCTAACCCCCTCCTCACGAGCTTGCTTCCGTCCAAGCATCAAAGAAATAAAAGCCCACTTCGGAGTTCCAAAGCCCGCACGACCAGACAGTCGCCGCCTGGACTGCATCCCTATATGACGCTATCGGGATGTATCGTCGACTAGCCTCGCCCTTTTGGGTCATTACCTCCAGTGACATCGATTTCGCATCCGGTCTTGCCAGACTGAGCACAGTCGAGGGCCCTATTTGGCAAGTCTCCCCAAGGGTCGATACGCTTTACGCTCGAATTGGGCAAAACGTGTGCTGGTGCCAGCTGGTTCGTTCTTGTCTCATTTGCCTCTGAGGAATTCAAGTTGACGGATACCCAGCTCGCCAACATTCTCCTGGAGCTCTTTTATGCGTGCTCTTCTCACCTGGCAGATCGTGATGTGTGAGAGCGGTGTGGTATCCCCCAAGTCTGTGACCGAGAATGACTTTTGAGATGGGCGTTGTCGCGATGCGACCTCGCAGCAGTTATCGTGGGTCTATAAACTGGGCGTTTTCTGATACGTTTCCATGATAACCTGCACCGCAAGCAACTTGATCCCATCCGCGTTCGCATTGAGGAATGCATGTTCAAGCAACGGGGAACGTACCCACAGATGGACTCAAACTCGAAGTCAACGCGTTGACTATGAACTCGCGCCGACCACACGACCTGTAATACCCATCTCTCTCCAGATCGCAGTCCCCCGCGATTCCCCAACGCGAAGCAGATTTTTTCCATCCAGGGCCCCACTATCTAAGGTAGTCGACAACGGCGAGAACACCGCACGGCAGCCCCACGGTCGAAGTCACGAGAATCATCGCAGCTGGGTCATCGGCCATCAGCCCACAGCAGACCGACAACAACAGACCGCTCGTGACCAACAAACGTTATTAGGGTAACCCGGCGGAGAAAACCCGGAGCACAAGAAGCTGGGACGTGGGCCGCGATCTCCAATGCGGGTTAGTCTCCGGGGTCTCCAAGATCGGGGACCGCAAATGTCGGGCCTTTTGTGGCCCTGACTTCGTGACACATCCCTTGTTCACGATGCCCGTCTTCATGAAGGGCAAATTGCGGGTTATAGGCCTCTCTTTGGAAAGAGAGAGCATGCGCTGGACACACCGGTACAAGGTGCGCCACAAGGACCGGCAATCAGCGCGGGAGCCCTTCATCCTTGATTGGGAGGTTGGTGGTCGTGTCGTGGCTCGTGGACTCAACATTGACGTAAAGGGCAAGAAATTCTGCAGCTCCTAATACGTCAAATATCAGATCCAGGTAGGCCACCGCGACTTTGGAGCGAGGATTCAGTACAAGACATGGACGGACAGGCCGATCAGAAAAGACCCGCGAACAACTGCCGACGGTCGTTCACAGGCCTGCCTCAAGTCGAGTTAGGACGTCACAAAGCCGAGCCGCCACTTGAGTGTAGTGATCTGCTCAGATATTCCCCGCACCCCAATCCCCAGAACTGCCAGGTTCGGGGTACGCCGTGGTGAGCACTTACATCCATCCTGGGCGTCCCGTCTGCTTGGTGGTTGTCCACGTGTGGTCTATCAACCCATGGTTGCCCCGCTCCTTGTCCCCGCAGTGGCTAACGGACGGAACGGTTGCATTGCAGAACGAGCGGATCTCGCTGTGATTCCCGGAACGGCTTCTATCCCTGGCCCGCAAGCCACCCCAGTCCGCGCTGGCGCCTCGATGGCTGGTCCATGTTCCTATGGGCCGCTTCGTGGTGAGGTCACGGCATAAGATCGAATGTTGACGAGAAGGCCCGAATGATAAAGTCCTGAGTTTAGCCGTGGACCTGACTGGATGTTCACGCTTTCAGAGACAACGTCTGTGGCAGCCTCGGAAGTCGTGCCCTGCTCGTCAATGGATAACATGCGGGCTAGAGATGTGGCACCAACTGCTGTTCAACAAGCGCCGGCGGCTCGCGCCCTCTTGGCGACTGGTAATCTTGTTCGGCGACGATAGTCCCTTTAAGCCAAGGGACTGTGGTGGAGGTGAGGGGATCGCGAATTCTTTTTCTGTGATCGACACGGTATAAAGAGCGCGGCTCCTCCGTCTGCTCACGATCTCTAGTGCAGCCACCATCAACAGCAACTCTTCCGCAACGGATTATCTCACTGCCAGTCCAATTTCGACTGCGCCATGATGAGAACTCTTGCTTCCGGCCTTCTCAGCCTTGCGGTCGTCTCCCAGGTCGCCCTGGCCCAGGAGGACGTCATCACTGATGACTCTTGCTTCTACGGCCAAGTGCCGGCAGTGTACCCGACTCCCGAGCTGTCACCGGATGGTCCGTGGTCCGATGCCATAGCCAAAGCCAAGGTGCTCATCGATCAGATGACTCTGGAGGAGAAGGTAGACCAGTCGCCCTCGTCACGAAGACAACAAGAACTAACAGTAACAGGCAAACTTGACGGCAGGCACCGCCTCCAACACGGGTTGCAGCGGTTGGATACCAGGTGTCCCCCGACTTGACTTCCCCGGCATGTGTCTCGTGGACTCGGGCAATAGCGTACGCGGAACGGACTTTGTCAGCGCTTTCCCGCCGGGCATCCACGTCGGCGCGAGCTGGAACAAGGAGCTCGCACACAGGAGGGCTTACCACATGGGTCGTGAGGCCAAGATCAAGGGCGTAAGCGTGCTTCTTGGTCCTTCCATCGGTCCCATTGGCCGTGTGGTGTCTGCCGGCCGCAACTGGGAAGGTAACGTTGATCCGGCCTTGTCATGTAGTCATGGCAGTGGATGACTGACTCTGGCTGCAGCATTCTCAGTTGACCCCTACCTGAGCGGCCGTCTGGTCCATGAAACGGTGGAGGGTATTCAAGAGAATGGAGTGATCACCAGTACAAAGGTTGGTCGTCTGTTCCTTCAGAACTCTGACGCATGTCTAAATGGTCATAGCACTTCATCGCCCAGGAGCAGGAGACTCACAGATTATCCACTCGGGACGATGGTCCTTTTCAGGAGGCTATCTCCTCCAACGTCGATGATCGCACCATGCACGAGCTGTATCTTTGGTAAGGTCCCATCTCTGGTGGAAGACCTTGGCTTACTTTGAAGGCCCTTCTACGACGCAGTTCACGCCGGCACGGCCAACATCATGTGCTCCTACAACAGGCTCAACAACTCTTACGCGTGCCAGAACAGCAAGTCGCAAAACGGTCTACTCAAGGAGGAGCTCGGCTTCCAGGTGCGTTTGCCGTCGTTACGTGCGTCTCTAGGTTTGCTGACAAGTCTAGGGCTGGGTTGTGAGCGATTGGGGCGCGATGAAGGGAGGTGTCGCGTCCGCTTTGAGCGGCCTGGATGTGGCCATGCCCAACGGCGCCGGCAAGTTTGGTTCGTCGTTGGTCGAGGCTGTCAACAATGGGTCCATGCCAGAGGCGCAGATTGATAACATGGTGACCAGGTGCGTATATTGTTCAACTTCCATATGATCAAGCTGACCGAACAAACTTAGACTTCTCGCATCTTGGTTCCACCTCAAGCAGGACGCCGAGGGCTTTCCTGCGCCTGGCAACGGCATGGCCCAGAGACTCTGGGAGCCGCACCCAATCGTTGACGCGCGCACCAAGTGCGCCAAGCCGACTCTTTTTGACGGCGCTGTCGAGGGTCACGTTCTAGTGAAGAACGAGAACAGCGCGCTACCCCTTCGCTCCGAGAACATGAAGCTCATCTCTCTATTTGGCTACTCAGCCCACGCACCAAACCGCAACACGCCTGTACCCGCAGCCAACGGCACCCGATTCGCTTCTTGGGAGATGGGCATCCAATCGGCCAACATTACCGAGGTCGACCTGGGCTGGTTCGGCAACCTCGACCTTCCGACGTCTGACATTGCCATTAACGGCACCCTCATCTCGGCCGGAGGCTCAGCGGCACCTTCCTGGAGCTTGATCAGCGCCCCTTATGACGCGCTCGTAGCTCAGGCGTACGAGGATGGAACCGCGTTGTACCATGACTTTGAATCTGGCGATCCTTCCATCAACCCAATGTCTGACGCTTGCATCGTCGTCGGTAACGTGTGGGCGACCGAGGGCTATGATCGTCCGTCACTTCGGGATCAGTACACCGATAATCTCGTCCTTAACGTGGCTGGAAAGTGCGCCAACACGATCGTCGTCTTCCACAACGCGGGCCCACGCCTCGTTGATTCCTTCATCGACCACCCCAATGTGACGGCTGTCATCTTCGCGCACTTGCCCGGGCAGGACAGCGGTAGGGCGCTGATCTCGCTGCTCTACGGCCAGGAGAACTTCTCTGGCCGTCTTCCGTACACTGTCGCGCGTAACGAGTCCGACTACGGTCACTTGCTGAAACCTGACTACACGTCTCGCGATGAGCCCAGCCAGTTCAAGACGTACCCTCAGTCTGACTTTCTGGAAGGCACTTTCGTTGACTACCGTGACTTTGACTCGCGCAACGTCAACCCTCGATTCGAGTTTGGATTCGGCTTAAGTTACACAAGTTTCAGCTATGCGTCCCTCAAGGTTTCCAAGGCCGACGGCAACTTTGACGCGTACCCCACGGGGCCCATTCTCGAGGGCGGTCACCAGGACCTCTGGGACGAGTTGGTCATCGTGGAGGCGGATGTGACCAACGAAGGAGAGGTGGACGGAAAGGAAGTCGCGCAGCTGTACCTTGGCATTCCTGGAGACGAGCATACGCCTCTGAAGCAGCTTCGAGGTTTCGAGAAGCAGCTAATAAAGGCGGGTGAGACCGTTACTGTGCGGTTTGCCCTGAGGCGTAGGGATCTCAGCGTGTGGGATGTTGATGCGCAAAAGTGGCATCTTCAGGAGGGCGAGTACAAGGTATTTGTTGGTAAGAGTAGCCGGGATCTGCCGTTGGAAGGTACTCTTACGATCTAAGAGACTGTCAGCTGTGTATCCAGCTTGAAAGTAATGATAATGAAGAGAATGACTTCTACTGAACGATTACTTTGATTTAGTGCCAGCCATGTTGTCAAGAGCTCTTGTGAAGGGCATTCCAATATGACCCGGCTGCTATACGTGACATGGTCCATAACTCAATATGTCCGAGGCCAACTCTTGGTGACTGAAGGCAAGCCTAGTAGTCAGCTGCCGGCAGCTCGCAACTAGCTCGGTGACCGCAGCTTCTTCGGGGCCGAGCTAATATTGAGTTCGCGCTTGGTGTTGAGCAAACGCTATGGATGGCTTCGTTCGGCGCATGAAGTTCTGTCATGTTTTGAGCGAAGATGATCAGTTGAGACGCCACCAACAGAAACAAGTTCTCACCGAAACCGAACGGCGCAGTATTCCCAGAACCAGCACCTTGGCAAGGGATTTTAGGTCTTCGCTCTGCCTGGAAGCAGATCGTTTAGGTGGGCTCCGTAGTCACCTGAGCTGGGCCAAGATCTGCTCTGCTGCACCTGCAACTTGCTTGGTCAAGTGTCACAACACCGACATCGGGCGGGCACCTTGTCGGACCCCAGCCAATATTGATGGCCCGGTTCGCTTGGGAGAGCTTCATCTAGTTTGCATGGATATACGAGAAGAGTCGTGGTATGTGTGTTGGTCAAGGAACATGCCTGACTTGGTTGCTCGTTGGACAATCGTTTCGATTTCGATCTCAAACGGTCCACCTCCCGCCACATTAATGTTGGTGGGCCTGCCGGGAATAGCGGCGAAAGACGTTTCGGGCCTGAGTGAATACCCTTGTGCGACCATTCCGATCCATGAATATTGCTGCATCGCGAGAGCAGGTCGATCATGACTGTACACCAGCGGGCGCCGTTGTCGAAAGGGGATGTGGCAGGGTCCGTGAACATCTGAAAACACAAGGCGTAACAAGCCCATGATTGCCGCTGACGCCGATGTTGCCCCTGAAGCTATCTGAAAACTCATCAACACCACTCAGATATGCAATAGCGCGTGCATCTGGCACTCACTGGTGGCTTCGGACCCAGCCGGCTTGCCTAGCGCACCCGTGCGAGTCTCCGAGTCTGCGAGTCGAGTCCGAGTCAAGCTGGGGCCCTGTACTTGTATGCGTCATTTTGTACACTTCTGAAGCTGAAAGCCCGGCACACTACGGACAAATCGAGAGGGTCGCGGGCGTGATGCGCTCGGCACGGCTTACGTTGGTGCCTGCAGCAAGATGGAGGGAGGTTGTGCTGGGCGAAGACGAAGCGAACCGAGGAAAGACAGACGGCCCAAAAGTCACATGAATAGCGGGGCAGATGATCTGATAAGATGAATCTGATAAAATTTGCAGCGGCCCAAGCTTGAACCCCGCTCCTACCCACGAAAGGTCCCTCGACCAGCCGACCACCAACCTGTCCCAGACCAATCCCAGAGGAGATCCTGCATCCTGACCCTGGCCCTGGCCTGTTCTGCACACCCGAAGACTTTTCCCATCCTGACCATTACTTGGACCAACAGCCCTCGCTTCGCCGTGGTCATCCACTCAACCAACCCTCGGCTCCTTCTGACTCGACCTCCACAGCTGAAGCCTCGTCGTCCTCCTCAAGAACGCCAAGCCGGCGGCCATCAACAACGTGAACATGACCAAGTCTGCCTGGCTGCTGCTCGAAGAAAGAGTGTCTTCTGGGCAAATAACATTAGATCATCAACATGAAGTGTCCATGGACATCAAATACGCGTCGGACAAAGTGTGATGCCTGCCCGCTGACACGGCATGTTACGGCACAGCATGGCCGACTTGAAGAGGGTGGTCTGCCTCATTTCCACCATCTGCCCGATACGGATTCCTCGGCCGATTCTCGAACACATCGCCCCCACCCATCCCGATGCGTGAGCTCGTTCTCCTTGGCTGGTCACCATCTCTACGACGGCCGTCTACTAGTGGGCTGACGAAAGTGGTAGCTGGCCGCCTGCACACACCCTTGGCCCATGGCCTGCAAATGCCCCCCTCGCCCCCAGCAAGATCCTCGCTCCAGGGTCCTTCGCCCGCCCGAGCCGATAGCGGCTCGGCCTTGGACGCATCTGCATAGGTATATCACCCTTGCCGCGCCTCTGGCAGACGTCCGTGTTCGTAGCGTCCGATCTCTGTCCATCCGTCAAGCCCCTCCCTCATTGCGGCCGACGACACTGCAAAGAATTGCAGAGCTCAGGCAATTTTGCTGTCAACGGAACAACACCAACCCTTCAGAGGCCTAAGGTTGAACTTCGACAACCATGGACGTCTCGACTCCCAAGGGCCCCACGGCCGAGTCGCAGCCGGCGGCCGAGTCGGTGCGGAACGAGAAGCAAAACTCCGACGACCTCAAGGTCAGCCCCCTCACCATCGAGGAAGGCTTTTCCGAGGGCGCACAAGCCGGTGTGCGAAAGGTCGAGGCGACGGCCATGGTCTGGAGCAACTGGCACCTTGGTCTGGCATACGCTACGTGAGTGATTTTCGACCCGTTGCAAGGCACAAGCAGTGTTTGTTCGGCGAGCCCTGAGCTGACTTCTCCCTTCAGCATCTGGCTCATCTATGTCATTCTGTCGCTCCAGGAGGTTGTCGTCCGCGCCCTGACGCCCTTTGTCACGAGTAGCTTCTCGATGCACTCGTTGACGGCAACGACATCCGTCATGGCGAGCATCATCGGCGGTCTCTCCAAGCTTCCTCTGGCTAAGATTCTCGACACGTGGGGTCGTCCTCATGGTCTCGCTCTGATGCTGCTCGTCTGGGTCCTTGGTTTCGTCATGATGGCCGCCTGCAAAAACGTTGAGACGTATGCTGCTGCGCAGGTTTTTGCCGTGGTCGGGTGAGTCGCCCATCATCATCCGCTTGACATGCAACTACTGACCTTTCCCAGCGCCCAGGGCGTCAGCTACTGTCTGACAGTTTTCATCGCCGACACTTCAACCCTCAAGAATCGTTCGCTCATGCTGGCGTTTGCCTCCTCGCCCTACATCTTCACCACCTGGGCCGCCGGTCCCATTGCCGACAACGTTCTCGCCGGCCCGGGCTGGGAATGGGGTTTCGGAGTCTGGGCCATCACCACGCCCGTTGTCGTCCTGCCGCTGATCTTCCTTTTCTTCTGGAATCAGAACAAGGCTAAGAAGATGGGCCTTCTTCCCGAGCAGAGCTCCATCAAGAACATTACGTTCAAGTCTGTCGGACGCTACCTGATCGATATTGACGCCATCGGTCTCCTCCTTCTCGCGGCTGGCATGGCCCTGTTCCTGCTGCCCTTCAACATTTACTCGTACCAGTCGGAGGGCTGGAAGAGCCCCATGATCATTAGCATGATTGTCGTTGGCGCTATTCTCATCGTCATCTTCATCTGTTACGAAAAGTGGCTCGCCCCCGTTACGTTCATCCCCTTTGAACTAATTGCCGATCGGACAGTCCTCTGCGGCGGTCTCATGTTCACCTTTGTCTTCTTCAACTCCGGCATCTGGGGCGCCTACTTCTCCTCGATGCTCCTCGTCGTCTGGAACCAGGGCGTCGAAAAGACAACGTACATCATCAACATTTACCGCACGGGCTCGTGCTTCTTCGGCATCGTCGTCGGTCTCCTGATCCGCTACACGGGACGCTTCAAGCCTTTCGCGCTGTACTTCCTCATCCCGCTTATGATGCTCGGCGTCGGCCTCATGATCGAATTCCGCCAGCCCGACCAGAACATTGGCTATGTCATCATGACCCAGATCCTGATCGCCTTCGCCGGCGGCCCCATCGTCCTCTGCGGCGAGATGGCCATGATGGCGCCGTCCGACCATCAGCACATTGCCGTCATCATCGCCATCCTCGACCTGTTCGGCAGCGTCGGCATGGCCATCGGCTCCACCGTCGCCGCCGCCATCTGGACCGGCACCTTCAAGAACAACCTCATCAGGCACATGCCCGAGGATTTCAAGAACATCGAGGGCATCTACAACAACATGTACGCGCAGCTGGCGTACCGTTACGGTACCCCCGAGCGTCGCGGCATTGCGCTGGCGTACGGCGATTCGCAGCGCATCATGCTCATCACGAGCGTCACCGTGCTCGTCGGCGCCCTCGTTTCGACCGCTTTCTGGAGGAACATTAACCTCAAGACTATTAAGCAAGTGCGTGGCAACGTCATTTGAGGGCATTTACGGTGTTTTACCGTAGCATAAATTAATACGCAACTACCTATGGTTTGTCGGAACTTTTGTGGTCCCTCAGTGGTGATTGCTTTGTTCGTTATCCGTTGCCATCCAGATATGTCCTGATGCACCTGTAAATGACACCAGTCCGCCAGGGGATGTCATCCGTACGCTACCACTTGCCTGTCCCGTGGGCGCTGCCAGCCACCCTCATCTCGCCCTTGGCCTCTCTCGATGCTTCGTGCATGCCGACAAACTTCAGTGGACGATACTCTGGATTCCACATCTGCTCGCGGATCCATTCGTCAAGGTCAGCGTCATCTTCCGGGATATCCTTCTCCGTCGCCACGCCCTCAGCAACGGCCGCCTTGATGACGTTTCTCGCGACCCGTACGCTGACGTCGCGCACAACGTCGACACCAGGCAGCAGCGGCGCCCTCTGATCCTTGAGCGCCGGCCCCAGCCCAGCAACACCCTCGACCGCCGCAACGAGCATCTTATCCGTGACGAGGCTGGCGCGAGACAGCACAGATCCGAGGCCAATACCAGGGAAGACGACCGAGTTGTTACACTCGGCAATCTCAATCTCAATCTCCGAACCGTCATCAGCCCAGGGACCCTTGACGGGCTTGAAAGGCGACCCTGTGGCGACGAGAGCCTTGCCGTCGGTCCAGTTCAGGAGGTCTTCAGGGACTGCTTCGTGGAGACGCGTCGGGTTCGAAAGCGGCAGAATGATGGGTCTCTCGACACCCTCGGCCATGGCTCTCACGATTTCCTCGGTAAAGGACTTGGGCACGGTCGAGGTACCGATGAGAACGTTGGGCTGCACTTCCTTGATGACGGACAGCAGCGAGGTGTCCTTGCCCTCCCACTCCGACGCATCCTTGCAGAACCCCTTCTGCGCAGGCGACACATCCACAGCGCTCGTCAGTAGGCCGGGCTTGTCAATGAGCCAGATCTGCTTGGACGCCTGCTCCTTGCTGATGTTTCCCTCGGCGGCAATGGCGTCGCGCACCTGGTCTGAAATGCCAACGCCTGCCGATCCAGCGCCGAAGACGACGAGACGCGAATCTGCGAGCTTCTGCTTGCTCACGTGCAGACCAGCCATGATGGCAGCGAGGGTGACGCATCCCGTGCCTTGAACGTCATCGTTAAAGCACGGAATGTGCGGGCGGTACTGGTCGAGGATTCGTCGGGCGTTGGTGAGGCCAAAGTCCTCAAAGTGGATGTAGGCGCGCGGATACAGACGACGGGCGGCCTTGACGAACGTGTCGACAAAGCGGTCATAGTCGGGGCCGCGTACACGCTTCTGTCGCAGCCCGAGATAGAGATCGTCGTTGAGGTGGTCCTCGTTGTCTGTGCCACAGTCGAGCACGACGGGCAGGGTGCGACTCGGGTGAATGCCGGCGCAGACGGTGGTGAGGACGAGCTTGGCTACGGAGATGAGGATGCCTCCGACTCCTTGGTCGCCGATGCCGAGGATCTCTTCGCCATCTGGGTGTGTCAGTTCGGGATTCGCGCAAAGACAGGCATGCCCTGATGTGAAAGGCTCACCAGTGACAACGATGTAGTCAATGTCTTCAGGACGACCCCATTGGGCCAGATCGTGGTGGACGCGCTCAATGTCTTTAATGTTAAGGAAGCAACCCTCGGGCCTCCTGAAGAGCTCAGAGTAGTTCTGAATGGCATCGCCCTCCGTAGGCGTGTACATGACGGAGAACACCTCGGCCAGGTGATCCAGCAGAAGCTGCGGACACGATCAGTCACGCATGGCCAGGTCATTCATCAGGCGAGTCTCCAACCTACCTTGTAGTAGAGGACTTCATTCTGCTCCTTGAGCGACGTCAGGAAGGTGTTGCGGGCGAGGTCATCGGTACGAGACGAGTACTGGCGCCAGGCTCGCTTGACTTGCTGATCCAGGCTGTGCACGTTATCTGGAAGCAGGCCGGTCAGATTGAACTGGCGACGCTCGTCGGGCGGAAAAGCTGTTCCCTTGTTGAGATATGGTGTGTTCAGAAGCGCCGTGCCAGTGACGGCGCAGTCAATGGCACCACTGGTGCTCAGAGGCAGGCGGGCAAACTTTGGTGTCTTGTCTGGCGCCATCTTGATCGCGCAGCCAAGTGAACGAGGTATGCTGAGCAGGCAGAAACAAGCACGACACACCGTCACTTGATATATCCTGGCAGATGGTGGGATGTGCAGTGGTGTCAAAAGGATCGTCGACACAGAGGCCTGAAGAAATATCAGGTGATGTGAGCTGACAGGTGCCAAACGTACAAGCCACCCACTCAGCTATCGCTGACGTCTTTGGCCGCAATCAGGAGCAGCAAGGCATCAGCAGCTGCTAATGCAGGCTCCGCTTCAGAAAGCTTGATCAAGCGCGGATCTAGACACGCCTATTGCCTGCTCGCGCATATATTATCGCCATATGACGACGATTCACAGGTGCTTCGGTACCTGAAGCTGAGACAGTCGGTGGAACGATGAAATGTTGGAGCGCTTGGAGCCTCGCCCGGGTGAGTAACTCGAAGACCGAAATCACGAGACGATCGGGCGCGGACTATGATGGTCCAGTAATTTGTTATTGCAGTATCAGATCTCAGGGATCTGTGAGCAATCGCAACCACCCTCAATGCAAATCGCAAAACGCGACAGCAGGAGAGGGCCTTCGCAGAGCGAAGACTCGTGAGCTTGCCGGGAGGCCGAGTTGATTGCTATCTCATGCTGCGTTGTGCAAACAAGAAGACGTGTTGAGGAGTACAAGTTGGTGCTCCTGAAGCAGCGTTCCAATCACTTGAGCGGGATGATACCAACGTCAATCTTGTCGCCATCTTCCAATCGAGGGACGAAATGTTTGGAAGAAGTCACAGAAGGCAGGCCCCGGCTGATCGTGAGGTAAAATTTTCCACTGAGGGTCAACCTCCCTGGTAGAAAGCTGACATAAGCCTGAACTCCCAGACTCCAGCGGATGCAACGGCCCGTGCCAGTCCGTCCCCTGCGGCAGTCTTCCTTCCAGGACTACTGATGAGTAGCATCAGCTCCGGTGAGTTCGACGACAGATGCCTTACATTGAATTACCTCTCTCGTGAGTGTCTAAGAAATCAATATCCCCTTTTATCAGCCATGGTCACCTTAGCGGTGGCTGCCCAATGCACAGGTCAAGTTAGCCCTGCAGGTTGCACCCGGATTTGATCTTCGGATACCTCCTAGGCGTGAGAATATGCTGTGAAATGGTCGTTTTGCAAGCAGTGCAATCTGAGAAATGCTCTGACTAACACTGTAATCCATGATCCAGCCATATTTCTGTTCCTCCACACGTTTGATGCGTGGATGTGCATGCGCGACAATACCCCCGGCTGTGACTCTATTATGAATGCTGCGATCGAGGTCACTCGGCTGCAGGGACAGGTGGACTGGCTCATCCCAACTCTGCTCGCCAACAAAGCCTCGGTGCGGCAACCATGTGTCGTTCGTCGTTGCTCTAAATTGACAGTGCTTGATATCAGTATAAGAAGACCTTGATTAATCATGCTACGAACCCAACGCCAAAAGACCGCGTCAACGCGACTTAGATCAAACCAGCCCTCGCCGCCTCCCCCGCGCCATCCTCAACAAGCTCATCGACCCTCCTCTTTCCCTTGCCAATGCCGCCCTCGCTGACGCCCATCCTCCGGGCGACGTACCGCTGCGCAATGATACCAACTGCGAGGCTCAGCTGCTCCTCGATCCACTCAGCAGCCCACTCCCTGGGGTCAACGCCGCCGCTCTCGACAATCTCCCGAATCTCGTCAGGGACCAACAAACGAGAGTGCTGCTCCTCGCTATCCTCACCGCTGCCGGGCGTCAGGGGGTTGGCGGCATCCAGCCACTTGACCCACCTCGCGGGGATCGCCTGACTGACGGACGAGTACTCAATCTCGTGAACCGGGTCAAGCACCAAGACGGCGAAGCACACAAGCTCGTCGACCTCCTTGGGGTCAGCGATTGTAGACGAATCCTTCTCCTTCTCGACAGCAGCCGTGCGGGCAAAGAGGGCAGCGTCCGAGTCAACACCGATGGCCTGGATGGCGAGGAAGAGATCCGAGCTGCGGACGGGGTTGGTCTCGCTAACAGACTCGGTGGCCCGCACCTTGGCCTCTCCGATCCCACCGTGGGCGGCAAAGTATTCGCTGGCGTAGCCCTCGGCGCCGGCGCGGCAGAGCTTTGTGCCTTCGACGAGACCCTTGATCAAGCCGAGGTCGCGAGCCGACTCGGACTGCTTCCACCAGGGACCGTCGCGCCACCCAGAAGCTACGTCGTTAGATCTCCGGCTGGTGTTCTCCTGGCCCTTCTGGATGACCATGAGATCACCGCCCTCGACCTGAGCCATGACGCGGGAGAAGACCTCGTACACTAGGGGATCGAGAGACGGGTATCCGACCATGTCGTGGGTGATGTGAATCATCAGACGCTCGTGCTGGCTGATGGGGGGTGCGAGCGTGTGGAGGAGGTCGGTAAACGTAGGTAGTGCCTGCTGCCGAAGGTTGTCTCCTGAGAAACACTGTTAGATGTGCACTGCTTCCAGAGGAGGGGGGAAAACATCACTCACCCAAAGCCCTGAGCCCGCCGACGTTGCCGCGCACCTGCTCCGCCCACTTCTTGGCCTCCTCGTTCTCCCTGATCTCTTTAACAGCAGCCTCTGCCTGCTTCATGGCGGCGGTGGCCGTGGAGAAGACGCTTCCCCACCAGCCTCCACCAGAAGCCTCAGCAGGCGCCGCGACCTGCTGCTCGACAGGGCCCTTCTTCTCCGATTCTTGAAGATCGGAGCTCGTGGCGCTCGGGGTGAAGCTGGCTCGCAGGGACCTGGCGCTGTCGGTGGACTTGCGGGGAGCGGCAGCGGCCGCGCCAGATTTGTCGTCGAGGGTCGGCGTTGCAGCCCTGCGAGCGGGAGAACCCTTGGTGGCAGTCTCCCGGACACGAGGGGTGTGCGGCCGGGATGGTTGTTCCAGGTCCTTCTCGAGCTCGGCAAAGATGTCCTGGTCGGCCATGGCCTTGGAGGCGGCCGTCGTGGGCTTGGGTTTCTTTTCGAGTGACTTCTTGGGAGCCTCTTCTTCCGGACCAAAGCCCTCGAAGAGCTCATCAATATCGTCGCCGGCGGCGGCAGTCTTGCCCTTCTTGGAAGTCATTGCGATGGTTCTGGCGGTGGTGTTTGTTTGTTGCTGGATGGGGGGTGGGGTTGAGATCACAAGGGAGGCTCGGTGTCAATGGGGAGGAGCTGGGTGGAGGACCTGTTTCGAGCTTCGAGCTTCGAGGGAGTCAGATTCCTATCGAGTGGAGCGGAAGTGTCAGTGAGGTTGTAGAAAAGACGATATCACAACCAGTGCTCTTCGTCAGTTGGGTTCGGTAACGTGATAACGTGAAGCTCGAAGCATCCGTCGTCACCAGGACAGACAGGCCGGGGAACCACTGGCAATGCAAGCTGTCGGTGGGGGAGTATGGCCCTAGTCTAATAGAGGCTTAGCGCTTGGATAGCTTTGCGAATTCGGTCGCTCATTGGACTAATCGCCCATTCCAAGGGGAATAAGTGGGTTTCCAACAAGGTTGGAAGGGGAGGTACGTACCTGGTACCAGTCGTGCAGCCGTGGCCCATTCGGGAACCAAATTACGGTCCAAGGCAAAACCACTGAAGAGACGAGATCTTGACAGACGACAGACCACCCTATTGAAGGCTTTGATATTCGACCACAGGAAACCCATCTTTCTCTTATTACGTGAAGCTCAAATTCTCCAAGAAGTCGACAAGATTTTTCAGCCTCCTCTGGTCGAGTAGGAGAGGCCCGACCCCCTGCCTCCCTTTCACAGCTCACGGCTATCACACACCTCCAAGCCGCCCCATCCAACTTTTCCAGAGCGTCAGGACAGCCTTCACCTCGCACATTCACAGCGACAGCTCCTTCCCTTTTCTCCCATCGCCTCAATCGCCTGATCTCTGTCACCTCCTCTTCAACCTTTCTTCTTTAACTCCCCTGGTCGACAGCTTGTTACAAACCCCATCCACCGCATGCCGCCGGTCTTCATCTTAGACCAATCTGAGTCTGCTGCCGCGCTCTATCGGTTTACACCATCTTCTTGTACCACACACAACATCATTAATATCATCAACCACCATGGATCGCCCTCGTGCCGGCCGCGCCGGTCGGCGAAAAACTCAGCCAGCGCTTACTACCAACTTTGACATGGCCGAGAACGCCGATCCTGAAGAGGATGGCCAGGGTCCTCAGAGCGCTCACACAACCTCGCCAGTTGCCACATTCTCCCATCAAACACCACAAACCGCTCCTGCTGGTCGACGCGGCGCCCGGCAAATGTCTACGCCCTTTGCTTCCTCGTCCGCTCAGACTGCCTCCTCCCCTTTTTCCGGCGGTGCCACGTCACGGCGGAAGCGAATTCGCACCTTTGGTTTTGACGGCAATGCTGACGATGATGACGAGACCAACAAGAAGGGTTCTCACAATCTTCGTAAGCGAACCAAGATCGACTACTCAGCCCACGATTTTGAGGACGAGCTCCCTGAGATTGCCCTTCCTGCTCCCCGCACCGCAACTCGCCGGCGAAGAGCGGAGAGCGAGGTCGTCGGCGATGGCTTCACGCCGCTCAGTAGCCAGCGCCGCCGAGCCACGTCACGAGAGTTTTCTCAAACTGACGGCACTCCCGCCGGCCGCCGCAAGACACCAGCCAAGAGGGCACCGGACCCTCAACCTTACTACCCTCCGTCAGACGACGTTGTCAAGGACACAATTGAGGTTGTCGGTGACTCCAGCGATTTGCACACTTCTGATGAGGTTTCCGATCACGAGTCCAAGATTGAGTCTCCTGTCAACGAGAGAAAATTCAAGCATCACTCTGCCACGCCAGAGGGAGTACATCCACAGCCGACCCAATCCCTTGAGCATTACAATCGGCTCGACGTCGGCGGTAATCCCTCCGAAAACAGCGTTCAAACCGGCGTACGCGACGATGCCGAGGTCAGCTTTGAGATCGCACACCCACAGCCCATTCATATCAATCACGTCTCAATCATCACAACACCCCAGCTCTCTCAAGATCCCGACACCCCAGCAGAGCGGCTGGCAGACTTGAAGATTGAAAGACTTTCCAGCCGAGCTGCTCATTTCACCTCTTCGCCACGAGCCTCGTCGGCTGAGCAAGCTACCGTCGGTCAAAGCCATTCTGCAATCTCAATTCCGAACACCAAGCCGCAGTCTTCTTCCCAGTCTGTCGTGGCACTTGCCGCTCCTCCTCAAGAGGCTTCAATACGAGAGCAACAGGAGCGGGATGGTGACAACAGTGAGGGGCGACCGTCAATGAACGGACATGCTCACAAGAATATTGAGCCCGAAGGTGATTCCACCGGGGAAGCCGACACTGCGGATCACCAATCACGATCGCACTCTTCCCGCCAGCATGAATCGCTCAATACGGAGAATGGCGAGACCGTTGAAACTCAATCACAGGCTGACCTCATCGGCTCTACGGCGCACATAAGGAATTCATTCAACCACTTCGCAGACGGAGCGTCTCGATCTCCCCAGCAGCATATTGGAAAAAGCATTGAGAATGACGCCAGTGAGTACGGGAAAATGGACATTGAAGAGAACGAGAAGGAAGTCGAAGTTGAAGTCAAGACTTACGCCTGGTCTCACTTGACACCGTACGTCAAAGGAGAAGTCGTGTTGCATCCGGAGCCGACAATGCAGGTGGCGGCAGCTGGAGGCGAAGGCGACGCCGATGAAGATGCTGACGCGCCCGAAGGCGATGGTGAAGCAAACGATGACGAGCAGGAAGCTGTCGAGAAGGCTGATGCCGCCACCAACGATGACGCCGACCATTATGGGGACGAGGCAGATCGAGAGGACGGCGACAAAAGCGCGTCGCAAACCAACCAGCCCGAGGACGACAACAGTCTGCAGGCAGATGGCCAGGTCGACGTCGACTCCGGCGCAGCCACGCCTCTTCCACAGACACCGCGAGCCGGCTCTCCGACGTTCGCGTCCGCGCAGCAGACGGGCGCCAATACTCCATCGGCCAGCGAGGACAAGAGCAAGCCTGCTGCGGCAGCGACGGGGATCCAACGCACTAGGAAGCAGTTTCGGTTCCCCAAGCTGACTGATCCCGCTGATTACAGGGAATACCTCAAAGACCACACCAATATGTCGATGGAGGAGCTCTGGGCGTTTCTTTCTCACGTCAACTCGACGTTGATGGTGTGGCAGGAAGAGTGGCAGAAGTGCGGTCGACAGGTTGATGACGCGGAGAACGCAAAGCGTCGCGAAATTCAGGACGCCGAGTATGAGAAGAAGACGGCCAACTTGTCTCAATTCGCCAAAATTGACTCGTACATTGAAAAGGACTTTGACACCCGTGGCTACCGCGCCCCCATCAAAGAGAAGGAGCAAGGTACCTTTCATCAGCGCTGGCAGGACAGGGTCGAGGCCATGGCGTATGGCTATGAGTACGACCCCCATCCGTCGAAGATTGGCCAGCAAGATCCCATTACTCAACGCGAGGGCATCATGGCCGGCAGACAGCTGCGAAGCCAGCCTCAGCAGACCGCCAAAGCCGCAGAAGGCGACGCGGACGGCCTGGTTGTCACCGGAAAGAGGGCGAGAAACCCGCCCAAGCTGTACGAGGGAATGTTACAAGATGATGTCCGCTCCGCAACGCCGGCGAATCAAGCCGCCGCCGCCACCACCCCCGCCGTGGTCGTCAAACCGATCCTCAAGAGACGAGGAAGGCCACCCCTGAATCCGCCACCCGAGGACGTCTACCAGCCGAACGAGGATGAGGATGATACGCCAAAGGGCAGGCCAGGGCCCAAGAAACGAGGTCCAAAGGGCAAGAGGTCCGCGGCCGCCGACACGGAAGCCGACACGCCTGCCTCTGACCCGGTTCAGATGCCTCCCAAGCGGAAGCGAGGACGACAGCCCAAGATTGTCGTTGCAGAGCCCGACTTTGATATGGCAGACCCCGAAGACACAGAACCTGAGGAGCTCGAACAGCCGCTACCCAAGAGAGCCCGCACCACGAGGAAACGCGGCAAGAACGCGCGCATGACCAGCACAAGACCCATGAGCAACGAGACGGTTGTCGACAGCTCCGACGAATCACGACCAACGACATCTTCGTCTAATGCTACCGTCTCTGACGACGGGTCGACGTACAGCTTCCGCCAGAAGAAGCGACAGCGCACATCGAGAGGCGAGGCGCAGGACGATGAAGACGTTCTTGAAGCTGTGCAGCCCCCGAAGAAGAAGACGCGCATCAACTTCAAGGCCTCGACCCGTGTCCAAGCAGCACCAAAAGCGACACGATCAGAAGCCATTCTTAGCGACATGGCCGCTGCCTCTCAACCCGCCGGCGCTGTTCCCGCCGATCCATCTCAAATGCTAACCTTCAAACACATGGGCAACGATAAGTGGACTGTCGCACCCGAAGCACGACCCAGCCGTGATTCTTCGACAGCAGCAACACCCGCCCGTGTTGGCGCTACTTCTGCTGCCCCATCGGCGCCCCAGTCGGCAGCTTCTTCTGCTGCCCCGAGCCAGGCTGGTGACGACCAGGATTACCGCCTGATGACAAAGTCGCAGAAAATGTCAGCATCGATGAAGAGTAAGCCAACGTCCATCCACCCTGTCTGCGGCACTAAGTAGCTAACCATTGTTGTAGAACGCTGGCTCAACGGCAGCATGCAGAATGCCGTCAACAAAAGAAAGGCCACTTTGGCTGCGAAAAAAGCAGCCAACGCACACGCGGGGCCCCACCTACACCTCCTCCCCCACAGCCCAACGGGCACAACCCGTTTACAAACGGAAACCAACACCACTAGTGAGGGAAATACCGAACATCGTCCTGAGTAGGGGCACGACACACACAGAGAGAGAGAGAGGCCTAGCCCGGACTGTGAAATACACAAAACGACGAGATGAACACTTGCGCGCCGCATCAATGCGGTGCGTATTCCTGATACAAGACCCGGCGACTCGGTGCGCCACTTCACATACCCTTTTGCTCCAGCAGTCGATTGCTGCATGTACGGAGTGGGAAAGGCCCTACAACAAGAGCGCACAGCGACAAGAAGGGGGAGGCCTCGAAAGCGTTCTTCTGATACTATTTTGATACTGCATTTGCCTGTTTATTGTGCAATTAAGCTCAATCGAGGATGATGGGCCATGGGCATAGCTTCAACGCAGAGTGGCGATGAGCGTCTCCTGTGCGTGCGATTGAAGTGGGAAATGGGATGGGACAGGGAGGATTGCTTTAACTCGAGGGATCTAAAGCAAGGGGGTTGGAGGCATGCTGGCCCTGCGCACCAAGCCGGGGGAGGTCCGCTCATGACGCGCTCTGTAGCGCTTCTGTCAAGGCAGTTTCGTGGATCGTCGAACCGCTGGGTGGTCGGTGGAGCATGGCTTGCTCACGGTTTTTAGTGTGCTGAAGCCAACAGTTGAGGACATGGAACTCCGATAAGTCGCCGAATCGAATGGATATCAACAAGACCTTCCTAAGTCGTGACGGCCTTGGGGCCTGTGATGCCCGTGACACGCGTGAAACTGTAGAAGTGGCTCGAGCAGCCCGCCGAGAACATCACGAAATGGAGAGAAAGAGGCGACGAGACTGGCTTTGCTCAAATCATCGGATTTCATCTGCATTGATGCGAATGCCTGGTATGAAGTCTCCCTTTACACGCCGCAGCCCAAAATGCAGAGCCTTCCAATCCAGCGAGGAAAAAAGAACCGTTCCCGTGTCAGGTCATCCCCCTCGGTCCGCTCCCGCCTCGCTCTATCGTTGTCGGCGGGAGTTGCTCGGTATCATCGTTCGCATCGGTGACCAAATCCGTAGCTTCGTCATTTGTCCTCCTCGAACCAGTTCCCCTTTTACATCACGACACCAGAGTTGCTGGCAATACGCTAGGAAGGTGTCAGCACGTCCTGTCGTTGGAGAAGCGATGTGGCTGTCACTTACGGGCCACAGCTCGGCGGCCTCCTTGCCGACGGGACCGGTGATGGCGGAGCCCTTCATCTCACCCTTGGGGTTGACGATCTTTGCAACATGTCAGCATTGTCCACAGTCAACTGTTACAAAGGGTGGTACTCACGACACCGGCGTTGTCCTCGAAGTACAGGAAGACACCGTCGAAGCGCTTCCAGGGCTTGGACTGGCGAACGATGACGGCGGGGTGGACCTTCTTCCTCAGCTCGGGCTTTCCCTTCTTGACAGTGGCCATGACCATGTCGCCGACACCACCAGCGGGCAGCCTGTTGAGGCGGGCACCGATACCCTTGACGGAGATGATGTAGAGGTTACGGGCGCCGGAGTTGTCCGCGCAGTTCATGACGGCACCGACCGGGAGACCCAGGGTCATCTTGAGCTTGCCACCGGGGGCACCGCGCCTAGAGCCCACATGTTAGCATGCGCGATTCTGTAACGAAGTTTCCTGTTCGGTGACCCTGCGATCGTTCGGCGGACGGGTATGCTGCATTGTCGTCCAACTCGTCATCGGGGAGCAAGGCGGTTGAAATTGGTGAAGGATACGATCGAGGTCGGTTCGGCAAAGGCGTCGCATCGTGATGGGCTCACTTTCTCATCCCCTCCTCTTGCTGGTCGTGTCCTTCCCATCTCCCCGCCTTCGCCGTTCCTTGCCCCCCCTCTCGCCGGTCGCAGCAGCCGCAGTTCCGAGTGATCGATCGCAGGATTCGTTTTCGAGAAAGGCAGAACTTACGAAAGCTTGGCCATTGTATCGGTTGTGAGGGTGTTTGGGTTGACAACGGGTGTTCGTGAGGGCGATTCGGCGTCGGTGAGGTCAAGAACAGGATCCCGAAGATTTTGTTTTTGCACCCAACTCGTCTGTGGGGTGGGAAACCCTTACGAAATTCGGGCAAGCGATAGGTCACGTGCAGATAACGATTTGCAGCGGGACCTTTTGGATGAGTCATCCTTCCTCACCGAGTTGACCGAATATGTTTTGTCTCCCCATGGCAACCTGACCAAGTCAAAGCAGTTGAATGGTTCTGGATCGAAGCTTGTGCTCGGCCTGAAATGACTCTCAAGCTGCATGCGACTTCCCCGTCAAGAATCTTTGACGTGGTTTTCAGAAGTGTAGATAGCAGGATGCATGTCGATTACTGCTCTGTGAGCGGACTTCCAGCGTCCTTGATAAGGTGGTAGGGAGAGGAGGGAAAAGGAAATCGACGTCATGCAGTTCGTGCGTCCAATAATCGAACCCGGAAACAATAACATGAGCAGACCGACCAGAGAAATCAAGGAAGCCCCAAAAACATGGCCACCGAAAAGACCACGATCAAAAAAAATTCAGGTCCATTGCGCCGCCAACTCCAGCACCCGTCCTATTGATCCTGGGAGCCGCCATTGGACCCACCGCCAGAGTCCTCCGAACCGTTCGACGAACCTCGATCTTCTGAGCTGCTTACGACACTTTTTTGGCCGGGTCGTACGCTCTGTGGGTTTGAGAAAAGATTGTTCGGATCCCAGTCTTCCTTGACTTGTCCCAGAGTGTCTAGGTTGGGACCCCAGTACGCTTCCTGGGGGCTCTCCAAGCTGGCATCAACATACCCGGCATAGGTACTGAGGTTGCTTGACACACTCGACCTGATCAACGAAACAATGCCGTCCATGAAGTCGCGAGTTTTGCTGTTCAGTGTGGGAATGCCAATACCATAGCCCTGACAGAACATGATTTTGTCGCGATGACGATAAGCCGTGGCGTTCATGGGAACGTCGTTGATGCGCCCGCCCGTGACGTCGAATATGAGGAACCAGATAAGAGTGCCCCTGTTTGCATCATCAATGTACTCCATGAGATCCGTAATACTATCAGATGAGAGGAGTTGTTCCTTCGTGAATGCCAGGCTCTTGGCAGCAAAAGCAGTGCTGATGTCGCTAAGCCAGAGGGCCGCCTCTTGAGCCTGTTGCGCGACTGAACCAAGCCAGTCGTTGACGACGATAGACTTCTTGCCAGTGGGTATGCGGTCGGGAATTCCTGTTGCCTCGAAATCTTCCTCGGTGCCATAAAACGTGCCGGTGATGATAGCGCCCAGCTCGTGCATGACAAACTCTGAACCGAAACGGCGGTCGAGGTCAGGATCAGAAATGAGATCTTGCCATGCTTCAAAGACAGGGGCGAGATCACGGTGGCGGGAGAAGGTCAAGGCGAAGGTATATTCGACCACGTCGCCAGGCTCCTCGTTGGTGCGCATGACAAATTCTGTAATGATGCCAAAACCAGCGCCCGCACCCTTCAGGGCGAAGAAAAGGTCCGAGTTTACATCCTCGCTGGCACGTTGGATCTTACCGTCTGCCGTGACAACCTCTACCTCGACGACGTGGTCGAGACAGGACCCCCACATGCGTGATGAAGGACCCAGACCACCCTGTGATTACGCTGTTAGTCACTGTGCAATGTAGAAAGTGGCTGAGAAGCCTCACAATAGTGGCGTGACCTCCGAGGCCCACACCGGGACAGGTGCCGTGAGAGATGGCTCGGCCGCCATTTTCGTGGAGTTTTTCGGTGACGTCGTTTAGCTTGTGGCCTGCGCCGATGGTCGCTTGCCAGTTGTCGCGGTCCATAGAGAATTGCTGAAAGTTCTCCAGGTCAATTACGAGGGCTCCATCCTCGCCTCCGAGTCCGTGGTTCCTGATGAATGATCAATTGAAATTGCTCATAAAAAAGACTGATCGGAATGACTGACGCATAAGAATGACCTCCGGACTTGGCCTGGACTTTGACATCATTCTCGGATGCACATTTGACAAAAGCCGCTACTTCTTCGGTTGTTTCGGGTCTCGTAACGGCACTGGGCTCGATTTTGATGTCGAGGTTGTAGCGATCGACCCAGTTGATCTGGTAAAGGATGTCACTTGGATATCCAACGCACTGAGATCTACCGTCGCACACATTGTTGAGGCAGGTTGCCAGTGTGCTGCTCGGCTGTTGACCCATAACGTTGGACGGCCCTGGCCTGCCGTCTGAGACCGATACAGTTGCAATCCTATGATGAGGGAATGATCAAGATTTTCCAGTCAAGAAATAAAAACTGCTGTGAAGGGGATAACTTATTGATCTTCGAGCTCTGGGACACTCCCCGTCTTTACATGGCATCCCAGCGATGGTCTGCTGGAGGATACATTGGCTCGCTTCAGGGCGGCTGCCAGCGTTGCATTGTCCGTCTGACGTCTCCCAAGCAGGTTATTGGCAGGATCATCCTGTCGAGACCCCAGATTCACAGGCAAGAGAAGCCAATCGATTGCACCAAATGGTCATTGCCAAATGGCCAAGGAATGTCGTGCCAAGGAAGGGGCCTTGGGGGCCTCGCGGCACGCGCCACACATCGGGTTCAACGACACGCCGGTGGCGAAACGCTGCAATGGGGTTCTCGGTGAAGTACTCCCACTATGCAAATTACACGACCCATGTTTGCCTAACGGCCATCGGTGCATGACGGAAGAAGATCCGTCTTCAGCAAACACTACGGAGAGGGAGATGAAAGACAACGTTTGAAGTTGAGGCCGGTGAAGCTGTCCTGGTGGATTCAGTGGGGGTGGCGTAGAGGTGAGACCTGGCGCAGCATGCTAGCACGAATCGCAGGCACGTTCGGCGGGTCTCACTTGCCTGTCAGGCCCTATCAGGTTGTCACTGCCCTGTTGGCTCTCGGTCGCCACGTGCGGTCGCGTGTATTGCGCGTGATGCAGAGATCACCCTTGTCTGAGCATATAACGGAGACGAGATATCCAGCTTGAACTTTGAGATGCACTCCTCCGGCATTTGATCCATGATGGCGGAGTGTTTTTGGACGAAGTCGCGGCGGATTCATTTCATGGAGGAATATCTCTTTCGCACAGTGCGATACTGTGAAATTGAGAGGAAAAGGGTGGCCGAGACACAGTGCTCTGAAGGATCAACACTGTACGCAGCTGCCTGGCGCCTGAACGTGACTGAGACTGGCGAGCGTAAACAATCTGGGAACGCTTGAACCTCGTTTCTATCTCCGTCCTCATACCCCATTCTCCAACGTGCAGCACCGGTCTTTCTCCAAGATACAAATGCTGACAGACAGGGACTTTCAGTAAGACGTGTCACTGAACTATCCGATTCGGCACGAAACAGCATCTCACCGCCCGAGGCTTCCCCCACCGCCTTCAAGCCCAAAGCATCGTCGTGGTTGTCTCAGTCATTTCCGTGGGTCAACCTCAATAAGACTGTGCCTCATCTCGTTAAAGAGTATGAGGTAGAGTTTGCGCAGTCCGTCATCAACCAGAACGTTGCCAACGCCCAAGCCAGGATCCCCGAGCGGTCTTCCACACCCTTTCCGCCCGCCTCAACAGTCAGCCAAAGCATCAAGCGCTCAGTCAGTCCTGGCCAGCTTCCTCACATTGGTACTACGCATTTCTCGTCTTCTGAAACCTCCGAGATTGCCTGCAACACTTGAGTCTGATCGCCATGGCGCGCTCCCCCGTGTGGCATCAATTGCCAGCCTCAGCATCTCACGATGTGCCGGATTTGCTGGTCTCAACTGAGTTCACTGCCGACTCTTACATTGTTCGGATCTCCGACATGGCCAACATGTGGGTCGAGGAGATGGATCGTAGGGCCATCTACAAGCGCAGCCTTGCCGAGGACACGAGCATCGACCCGACGGACAGTCCTCAGAATATGCAAGCTTTCTTGTCGCGGATTCATTCAGCCTTTGACGCTTCTCACGAGGACCACGAGGACAGTCGCCTGGGTCTTTCGGTAGCAGACGGCAACGTCCTCACCTTGAAGATCACGTGCGAGGTCCCTGAGTTACAGCCTCTCGTATGGCCCATGTCCTTCAATAAATGTACACCGTCTCAGGTCGGCACCAAGCTCGTTTTACCGCTCCTACAGACCAACCTCGCTCGGATCAGGCAGGTCAATACTCTGCTTGAAATCATTCAACAGAAGGATGCCGTGATGACGAAACTTCTTGACAAGCTGGAGTCTACGGGCACCCGTCTAGAGAACATCTTTACGACCCTGTCTGCTAAGCAGAAAGTTTCGAGGCAGACCGCCGAAACCAAGGTCAAGGGACTTGCCCCCTTCAAGCCCTACGAATGGAGAGACCAATTAGCTACCGACGACGAAACGCCTCGCAACGTTACCACTCTTCTCAAGGCAGTCTTTGAAGCCCATACACCCCAGACGGCTTCTGAACTCAATTCCTGCGACTCGCCTGCCCTCGACGACTGGTGGACAAAGTTGAGCGCCGGCCATGTCATTCCTATGGTTGGGCCAGAGAAAACACCTTCATGCAAAGAACAGACTCCGCCATCCAAGCCAACAGAGCCTGACGATGGGGACGATTTCCAAGTTCAATCTACTCCACCACATTTGTCTTCGGCCAGGAAGCGTGCAGCTGGGAAGGAGCCCCAGCCTCCTGCGGCTGACGACGAGTCCACCGAAGATGAGGATGAGCACAAGTCTCCAAAGTTGACGCATCACTCGCAAGCACCCAGGAAGAAGATTGAGTCCGTTCGCCTGGGCGCAATAGGCAGTAAGAAACGAACGACGACGCCTCCCCCTCCACCTTCGCCAGGCTCAGAAACAGAGTCTGACAACGCTGAAGACAACCACATTGCTTCTTTGCCGCCGTCGTCTCCGCCACATGTCCCATCATCGCAACTACCTTCAGTCACCGTCAAGAAGAAAGGCCTGGGCCACATTGGGAAGTCCAAGCTGCCAGAATCTGATGCCCCTCAATCCTCCGAAATCGAAACCAATTCGACCGAGAAAAAGCCCATTGCTCGCAAGTTAGGTCAGATCGGCAGGAAGGCCGCAGTTAGCGGCTCGACCAACGCTACTGCGGGATCGCGAGGGCGAACCGCTGAAAGGACAGAGGAGGTCGAACCGAGAGAGACCTCCGAGGACAGAGCCAACAAGAAGCGGGAAGAACTGCAGAAGGAGTTGCAGAGGAAGGCCACAGCGGGCCCTGCCCGGAAGAAGCGCAAATTCTAGTCGACATTGCCATCGCCTGCTACTCCTACTTCCGAAGTAGACTCAGCATTGTGCCTGTTCGTTTCACAACATCAAGATACCCCTGAGATTGTTCATCAGTCCGTTCTTGCCACTACATCGAGCTGATGACACCAAATTCAAGTGTTCGACGATCCTTCTAGATGCTTCTACTTCCCGAGCCACGTCGCATGAGCGTCTCGTACCGCGGGATCCACCCGATGCAGATCGCCTGATGAACCTGTTCAGATGAGGTTCCTATCCAGATGAGCTGGATGCTCGTGCCCGCGACCCACTTCCGCGTCATCCCAGGCTCCCCAGTCCGGCTCGCTGGATTTTGTGTGGGCGCAGTGTCTGCGGTGAAGCATGAACGGGCCGAAAGACATAGAACATGGCTGGGAATAGGTCTCACACAGCATGTGCGCTGCCGCGTCTGCGACGCTACAGCGCGGAGAAGTCCTCTGACGGCTCGTCTCCCATTCCTCTGGTCTCACGTGGAACATATCTCCTGTGACGCTTGAACGGTGCCCGACTACTGCGTGCGCCCGGCATCTCGACTCCGTGGTGGCACGACGTCAGGGTCAGGGCGGTTACGGATGATGAGATGTGAGGTCGGTAATTGCTAGACGGAACGGCGACCTTGGGCCTGCTCTCCGCACTGTCTGTCTCAACCTGCGAACACAACATCCTGCTCGAATAAAGTGAAGCGACACTGCCAAACCTGCTGGTCGGAACACCAATATATAATGCGCCGAATGCAGCCGGCCGTTATCGAAGCCTGACACACGTTGACTGCCCCCAGATTGTCTTTTCGCCGTTGGCCGCAGGCATGGACGCGGGCAGTCTACCCCACGTGGTTGACATGGCTTCTCGGTATCACCCCCTTTGACATAATGAACCAGAATCTACTCCTGCCCTTGTATCAGTCCCGTTGCACCGGCACCGATGCTGTGCTACAGGACGATGGCTGGGTGTGGGATATGTGGACGGCGCGTAGGTCTTGACACACTCTGTTATCGCCGCGATATCAGTAACACTGCCCGGAAGAACTCTCTTCATTCTGCGTTCACCTTACACAATTCCGCACCATTCCGGTTTCCGAGACGCCTTTGTGACGCGTGGGGAACGCTGAACCGTCCTTTTCTGGTGGACATGAGTGTGGATCATTCTGGCCTCCCGAGCGATCAACCTGAAGACGTACGCACTTCTCATCATTCTAAGGCGTACAACCCCCATGGCGCCCCCAACTATTTGCGGATCTCTGCCCGCCGTTACACGCAAACGATTTCGGTACAGGCGTACGACCATTGGCCATCAACCATTGTTGTTCCAGATGGTCTGGCTTGCACTCAGACATTCCAGGGTTTCAAGCAGATCAGAATTGATGCTGCCAGGGTGTCCATGAGAAGCGCGCGTTGACGCGGTTGCTGGCGTCTGGGGCGTCTACGTTTTCCGCCTGACCGCTTCAACATTTTGGAGTAAGGAAGACTTTGACAACTAGTTGTCTCGGGACTTTGTGACCATGAGCCAGGCATGTTAAGGGCCGGTCCGCTCCGCATCCGCACATGGTAGACAAACCATACTTCTCACCTGTGCCCTGCATCAGCGACATACCTCAGTCCTTTCTGTCATTTATCCCTTCCTTCTGACCCCCCACAGTCAGACGTCAAGTCAGTTCCGCGGACCAGCACCCGACCCGGAACAAACCACCACGTCTGGCCGTCCAGCCGAGCAATCGCCACCCATCGGGATCTGACAACGCATCGCTGCATATGCGGCGCGAGCTACCATGGCGAGGGCCGCTATAGTGGCCGTCATATCGAGGCTCTTGTCGCATTGCATGTCTTGGATGCTACGAGGTGGCGCGTCATGCGGCGGAAGAGCCCCGGAAGTCTGCCACTGGCTCCCCATCCCGACCTGCAGGTGCCATCTGCGCGACATTCTTCAGCGGGTCCTTTGCTGGCGAATCGACGAGATGAGCGACCGGAATGGGAAGGCGTTTGACGACGCCATGTGGCCTGCGGTGCGAATTTGTGGCTTCAATTGTCTGATCGCATCCGTTATGCTGCAAACTGGATGCGGAAGCCTTGATGGAATCTGGACCGGCTGGGAAAAGTCGGTCGGTATTCTCTACGCACCAATCAAGAACCGTGGGCTCGACGGGAGGTTGGGATCGTGATATCGACTTACCAAGTCTCCACAAGCCAATAGAACGGTCACTGTTGGTGTCGTGGAACGATACATTGCCTTTTCTTTTCAAAGCGAGCAGGCGTACATATTCCCCTGTACGTCAGGGTCAGGTGGTTCGCCCCCCCTTAGCGACGACAGCTGAGAACATGGAGCAGGCGAAAACTGGTAGTCGGACACGTCAGCAGACATTGTGATAACGCAGACGCTATGGATCATGATGATCTTCCAGACGCCAAATTGACCGGTGAAGTCTGTCGGTTGTCGTAACGCACTTCACAATGCACGTCGCCGGTGATCCAGGGTCTTGGCCAGGAACCCACCGCTTCAGTGCCAGTTTCCTCTTCTCGAAGGGCGCAGAGCTCCAAGAACCTGGTAACTGTCTCTCAGCCAGAGGTTGCAGACCAATCTCAGAGCTGGTGTGCGCCATTTGCCTCCAATCTGTGGAGCAAACTGCGCCATACTGCCGGCTGGAGAATTCGGCTGAAAGGCTCAACAAACGACGGATGTCTGACTGTCGAATAAGAGATTGTGGCCAAGTGTGAGTGGTATGTCTGGGTCTTGAGTCGAGGCACGTCGAGCGGCCGCCCTGTATCTGCAATGTACTCATGTCGTGGCTTCGGATGCCCTGCCCATCCACTCAATTTAGATACTAGGCATGCGTCGGTGGTCTTCTTGACTGCTACAGACTGAATGCGTGACTTGGCTTCCAGGCAGGCAGACAACAATGCCGAGAGATGCAAAAATATCCATCTTTCATTTGTACATTGCCGGCATGACGTTCCTCGCGACTGATGTTGATAGGTTTGTGCGCGCAGCGCAACACGAGAAGGGCATAACTTGCTGTATTATGGGTGCTCGCGCACGCAGTCAGAACCATGAGCACAAAAACCTGGTTGCCGGGTCTGCCATCAAGCAAATCTTATCGACCGGGCCGATAAAGTATGAGATGGGGCCCGGTGATCCCGTTAGGTGACATTGAGCCATTCTCGACCGCGTGAAAGGCAGGCCGCAAGGCAGTCAGCGAGATGTGAGAATTGACTGAACCCCCCCCTCTCCACTATGTACAAGGTTTTACCTCAGCGACATGTCGAGCCTGGACTTGGTGTTTCTCGACGCCTTCTGCTGAGATTAAGTCACTGCGCCGTCTCAGCATTGGCGCATATTCAGCCCGGCGACGCAGCCGCATACCATCTGGACAAAGAGCAAGGAACACGAATCATATAGATGGTGTCAGAAGATGGGGATGGGGAACAAGGAGGACCGGAATGACAGGGAGGGGGTAGACTTGCGCAGTCTCGCGGCGATGCTCAGTGGCCGTCGGCCAACAGGCCATCGGCCATCGGCCATTGGGGTAATTGAGCATCGGCGACCTGTGAGATTGCAGATTTCGTCACATGCGGTAACTCACTAAGGATGGCGCCAGGGTGGTGGAGGAGCGATATGCCGTCACCTCGAGTCTCTCTCAATTACCCTCAGTCGACAAGACATGGTAGCTCCAGAAGCCACTGTAGCCGTCCCCCACCCCCACCCACCCAGCGGCGCACCTCGTACTGGTCTATTTGTCGGACCTTTTCTTGCTGTCAAAGCTGTCAAAAGCGCCAAAGCTGTCCGAGGCCGTCTGTGGTTCGCCTGCCCTCGGCCTGATTCGATCAGAAGGAGTTGGCGGAAGACGGGCTGCGTTCCGTACGCAGACATGCTCCACCCGGGCACTCGAGGAGGCAGACGGGGGGGCAGCCAAGGGATTGCCTACTTCCGTGGCGTGATCGAATTGTCGCCATTGGACTCGAGCTGCGCATTGATGTGACCATGTCGAGGCGGCGGGTGAGTGGCAGGCTGACAGCCGGCTGATCTAGCCCATCCACGATGCCAGACGATTTTGGGCGACGATCTGCTCACCGCCGCAATGCTCTGTTGTCGCATCTTTCGCATGGATCGTTTCATACGCCCCGTCCATTTTCCTTCCGTTCGTAATCGCAGGGGTATGAGCGACAGGAGGAGGCCAACTGAGTTGATCCGTTGCAACCTGTCAACCCAAGGTCAAGCGCAAACGGCGCCCACGTTATCCTCCGAATGTGACAACCGGCAACAATGGGCAGGCATCAGGGTTGAATGCCCCCGAAAAGATGATCAAAAGAAGTGTTGCGACTCCCTACAGGGAACCCCGGTTGACCAGGGTCGGTACCACCACCGCCCAGCGCCAGCGCCCTTCTCCTTTCTCGTCGCTTCTTGGCCTACCTAGCAGTACGGTACGTCTGGGGACCGATGGACTGGTATAGCACGGCGATCGTTCTGTGCAGACCAAGCCTGTCCCCGGGTGGCTGTCGAGATGACTCGGCCTTTTCTGTTTTTCTCAATCGAGAGACTACTCAATACATATCTTTCCAGGCTTCACTTGATAATTTTTATGATCAGTAATCCGCAGATTCAATCACCAGGCCGTGGCAAATGGCCCAAAATATCCCAGTCCCAGACCAGGACTTGCATAGAATGGGTCACGATGTTGGAGGCTTAGGCGTCAAGTCGCAAGCTGACTCTCAGGATGTGGAGTGGGGGCGGTATCCGGTATATATATTCGGCCAATGCATTTCGATCCAATTGTGACCAACATGACCCAAGAAGCCTGTCCAGACTGCGAGCTGATGGTTGCAAGGCACATCCAGGGAGATGGAGGCAGGGCAGTCAGCACGCACAGATCAGAGGGATTTTAGGAGAAATGTCTTAGGCTGTTTAGGGAATAGCGCAGTCCCAGGTATTCGGTAACCAATGGAGGTTTCTGGAAAAGGGGAGTGAAAGCGTCAGGGAAGGGAAACAGGGTTTTGTCCTTACCCCCTGTTCCAGTTGGTATCATGGACAAAGGCCATGTCTGGGGTCATGGATCGCCGTGATTGGGGTCAGCGTAGAGCTGAACTCACCAGGGGCGTCAGACTCGAGGTGAATTGCCATCTACTACCAGCTGCTGCGCTACAGACTTTCTACCCAAGATTCTTCGTTCATTAATGCCCGTCTCAAGAGTGGTGTCGCCATGTTGCTCTGCAGTCAAATTGTTGACTCATCGGCTAAAGGAAACCCAAATAAGGATACAATATGTGATGCCCATCATGCTAATGAGCAAGATGAGCATGTTCAATGAGCCAAATTGAAAAAAAAAAGGAAATGTCGTCCAATACCAGATGATGTGTACTCCTGAGCCCCTCCCCCCTCCCCCTCTCTCCTGGTATGTCCCGGCCAGGTGATGCACAAGCTGCTCTCAGAAACATGATGAGAGTGCCGTCGAGAGCCTAGGAGCCTCCTTCATCCCTCTGATCGTACATGCCCTTGATCTGTCCTCCCCCCTGTCACACGACCCGGAAGAGGTCGACCGATGCTACCCTGACGCATCCCGGAATCAAAGACAACCAACCACAGTCTACCATGACCACCGGGATCGCCAATGCTAACGTATCATTGCCTGATGTAAGTAATGGAGATGCCAGCCAGCGGTCACGGTAGATCTCCGCAGTCTGCTGCGATCGCACATCTCTCATCTCTTCGGCACCGACGCACCGCGCCGCTGGCCGCTTGCCGCCGCTTTGTCGCCAGCCCCAGATGTGTCTTGTCGTTGATGGGATGAAGTTGGCGATGATGGTTTTTTTCTTCTCTCTTTTTCTTCGTGCTTGATCCTTATCCCCTCAACACCCTTTTTTTCTCCCTCTTTTTGAGCAATGACTGTAGCTGTCAGCGAAGTAATCTGCTTCTGACAGCACACCCACTTTCACTCTGCCTCTCCCTTTCCCTTTCCCCAGATTGATACGCCAGAATCTTTGAACTCACGGTGTTGCTCAGCTGCCCTCCGTGTGTGACCACACCAACCCCTGCCCACTTGGACCTGTTGGTTCTGTGTATGACGGTCCCCACACACCTTTCTCTCCATGAACGTGGCGGAAGGCCGGGGTGTACATGGGAGACAACACAGTCACCACGCTAGCCCGTTCAGTACCACCACTACGATACTCACAGCCCCAACAGATACACAAAAGGAAACCCGGTCGTCATCTTGCATGTGTGAAAGAGCTTGAATACCGATGTCGCATGTCGCACTGGATGTGACAGCACAATACCAAGGAAAAGATGGTCAAAGAAGACTCAGATCAGGATTCTTCCCCTGCACGACAAGTTCAAATAAAAGCAACTACCATAACTCCATGAAACGCCACTTCTCGGTGTCGAGATGGTGGACTTGAGCCCGGACGCCCCTGAAAGAGCCCGTTGGCGAAACCAAAAAAAGAGCAACGCGAAGTAAGAAAAGATAACAAAGAAAAACCTGGCCTCACATGGCGGGACTGCCGCTGCCGCTCTGCGGGTGATGGTCATCCTGACCCCAGCCATAACCCATGTCTTCATCCTCGAAGAAGCGGCTGGCGGGATACACACCCGCCACATCAGCGAGGCTGTACTGCGAGAGGTCACATGCGCCCGTATGAGGGTGCGAGCTGACGGGAGGCATCATGTTGGGGCCGGACATCCCGAAGCCCAGACCAGCCGGTGTACCCTCGGGGGTCAGAGGCGTAGCGAGCACAGTGTCGGGGTGCGGCGACGGTTGATGAGGGTAGCTCTGCTCGTACAGCTGCTGCTGCTGCGGGTATTGGTAGAGAAGTGGCTGACCCGAGGTCGCGTCGATCCGGAGATTGAGCATGCTCATTTGCTGGGAAAGGACACCAGCGGTCGCGGGTGACTGTACATCTTGACGCCCCTTGCGCTTACCCCTGCTTGTAGCGAACCCGCCCCTCTCGCCAGACATAGCTCGGCCTGGCCTCGAGTGATGGGGATGCTTGGGGTTGGCATGATACGTGACGTTGTGGGAGCGAGGGCTGTTGCGTCCTCGCTTCGTCGAGCCGTTGCCCTTGGGGCGGTACCTCGTAGTGCTCTGCACGCCGTCGCGGAGTGCCCATTCTTCGAGGACCCATTCGGTCGACTTTCTCCCCTCGCCTGCTGGCCGAGGGCTGGAGGGCAGGCCGTCTGCTCCAGGTTCTGTGTCCTGTGGCTTCTCCCTCCGCACAAAGGCCTTGTTGACAGCCGCGTTAGCTTTTGAATCCCTCTGTGAAGAGTTGGAGATGCCAGATGTGGTATGACTTACGTGGTTCATGCTGAGGTTATGGCGGATGCTGTTCTTCCAACCCTCCTTGCCGGGACTGATTGCCTTGTCCGTGTTGACACGGAACCACTGGTAGATCTCCTGCAGAGTCATTGCGTGACCAGGAACGCTCATGAAGGCGCGGTAGATAAGCCTGGCATAGGGCTCGCCGTTCTTGGAGGCGTCCATGGCTCGCGGGCTTGCTCCCTCAGGCAGGGGCGGCTCCGGACTCATGAAGGCGGGAGCCTCCATGGACTGATCTTCTCCCAGGGGAGAGAAGACATTCGATGGGTCAACGTCACTGGCTGCCATGATGCTGTAGGGCGGCGTCTCAGAGAGCATGGATGGCGAGTTAGGCCTGCTCATGAAGTCGGCCGGGTGTGAATCAAGGTCGGAAAGGTAACGTGGGTAGCTCAGCGCAATGTTCACGTCCCGTAGACCGGGAAGTTCGTCCGCTGACACGGAACCGCAGAGGCGCAGCTTGTCGTTCAGCTGCCCTGGGTGGGACTGGTGATGATGGGCCTGGTCGGTAGGCGAATTCCAGTCCGACTGATCAGATGTAGCAGACCAGCCTCGTGGTGACATGGGAGTTGGAGACGAGGTGTAGCTTGCCGATATCTTCTCGTATCCAGAAGGGCCGTCGTAGGTATAGTTTTCGAAGGCTTCAACGGAGACGATCGGAGTGGAAGGGGACCATATGGTAGGAGTCGAAGGACCATGCTGTTTGGCCGCCTTTGCGCCGCCTAAGAGACGCTGGCTTTGTGAACGCCACTGATGGTAGCCATGGCCAACAGATGAGAGGTCTCGTTTCATGGCAGGCAATTTGTAGCAGGGTCTGAGTACAAAGTTGTTGCTGTCTGAGCTCTCCTGAAGTGAAGATTGCGTCGTGCTGAGGAGACGTTGTCTGGGTTTGCAGTACTCGGCGGTACCAGGCAAGCCGTCTGAGATGTGTGTGCCCATGAAAGTCTCCAAGAGAGCTGTGATCGGCTTTGGGGGATCTGGTGTCAGACTGATATCGAAAGAAGCCGAACCAAGTTGTTCCTTGGTTTCAGAGGTTGAGTGTAAGTGTGAGATAAAGGTTTGAATGTGAAAAAGGGAAGAGTAAGCTGTTGTCGATACAACAAGAACAAGGGATCAATGTACAATGATAGTTTGAGGTACTGCCAAAGTGCATGGAAAATGATAGAGCAAGGTCGAGGGACGATGTCTCGAAGGATTCTTAGTTATGAAAGTGTTGATGGAGTTTTGATGAGATGAGGGTGTCGAATGTTGGCTGGAGAGAGAGGTGAGGAAGAAAAGGCCAAAGAGAGTCTTGTACAAGGGCGAGGGTCCTGTTGATAAATCATTTGGTGACGCCCATGGACAGAAGTCTGGGGAGAGTGTGATCAGTGATTCAAGGCCTCAAGGTACGAGTGTACATCCCCTTGTTCGAACAGGTACCTGGTGAATGTGGTGGCCACTGGGAGCATTCTCGGCCGTTGGACAGGTGGCAGGGGTAGGGAGAAGATGGGAGGACGTCTGGCCTGGTCTTGGCCACGGCCCGCCATCAGCAGCACGGCTCACCTTGCAGCTCAGCCCACGTTTCTATCAGCCTTCACATTCAAGGGGGTCTTCTCTGTCTGTGTGCTGTACCATGGATTGTACTTCGACGCCTCTCTGTGTGTGTATGTGTGTGTGTGCCTCGCCATGTGTGTCTGCATGGCAGTATGCACGCATGTTTCCTCCTTCGCCGCATGGGTTAGCCACAGCACACACAGACACACACACACACACCGATCCAGTGCCGTGTGGGCAGCAAAGCCCAAACTGGATGACAGGGAGGGGGAAGGGGGTCTTCCAAGATGCATCAGATGCAAACAGAATATCGATGACATGACCAGGGGTATTGCGATTTCCTGGGGTGGCGGCGTCAGTACTCTTCGCCCCTGTCAAGCCAAGCTCTGTTCACGCCTCTCCAACTTCTCGACGAGGCAGCGGATCCAGACTTCAAAAGACGAGGCCGCCATGTAACCATCATGTACCTCAAGGAGTGACGTTGACGCGTGCGTATTATTCCGCCAGCCACTTGCGAAGCCGTCACAGCGGTGTCAGGACAGCTTGTGTATTACCACTCTCGAGAGGAACCCTTCCCTTGCGAGCAAAAGACAGAGCACATGGGCAGAGGTAACGCTCCAGTGGAAGCCACCCCCCCACGAAAAATGCGCGTACAGTACCGGACCAGAGACGTCCAACTCATCGATGCCGGTAGTGGGAGCACAATCTCCAAGATTCGCGACAGGAGATGGGAGGACCATCCCCGCGGCGACCTGCCTGACACGCCAGCTATCAGCCAAAAGACGTTGCACGTAGAAGACAATGTCCTTGTCATCCCCGGGCTGCTACTCTGCATGACATGACAGGAGATATACCGTCTTCTTTCCAGATGCCATGTCACGACCAGATGTAGCCGGGCGGCGGTCAGCTTCTGCGTCCAGTCTGTAAAGAGCGGAGGCTTCATCGGAAACTCGCATGCTTGGTGCCTTCGCCAAATGCGGGCCAATCATTTTCCTGGTCCACGGGGAGAGCTCATGGGGGTGTTGTACTGACCGCCGCGACTTCGCACACCCCCCTCTGCGAGCAGCCTTATTCTGGCGGTGAAAATGGCGAGGCGAATTGCCAGGCCGTCGCCCGGTAGCCCCTCCCTGACAATCGAGAACACTTCTAGAAGACTTTGTCACGCTGCCCCCCGCCGTTACAGGCCGTCGCACCATCGCGGGAGAACGGGGGTGTGAGGAGATATTGAGAGCTGCCATGTCCGAGTCGTGATGGCTGTAAGGGTGAAAGGGCGAAAGGGCGAAGGACAACTTAGCTCTTGAAAATTGAGATGCGAACAACGGATATCAATCATTGTCTGCCTTCTTGGATGGCAATGGGAACAATTCGGGGGCGAGAATAAGGCCGGGCCGCCTCCCCCCCCAAGGGTAAACATATCAGTTTCACAGAAAGGGTCCGCAAGGGATAACATGGCATCATGAATTGGGTTGAACTTGTGGCTGACAGCCTGCCATCGGCCAGGACGCTCACGGAAAATACCACATTGGACGACGTAGCTGCCACAATCCCCAACCGCTGACCTGAGTAGAAAGGAACAACGCACAGTCTCCGTGGCAGATGGAGGAAGAGCCCCAGCTGTCACGCTGTCAGGAGAAGTGAGGTGACTCGCCAGGCCCATCCACACCATGCCATGTAGCTTCTCTCTCTCTCTCCCCTCTCTCTCATTAAAGATGCCATGGTGGCACAGTTTGACCGTTTGAATCAATGGTCGACGTAGAAGACACGCCATTCGCTCGATGGCGGCCGGAAGATGTGCGCTGAGATCGGCAGCGCGTTGTGCGCTGCTTTGCCCTCCTCTTCCATACCTTCGACTTTGTGAGGGATGGTCGATTCTGGCATCAAACGCCACGCCGGTACGATGTTGGTAGGGTTCCGGGGGGGCCGGCCTGCCTCCCTAGCCCGCCACCCCGGCACACAAACGATGACGGACGCTGCACCCAGAGACCGGGTTTTCTCGTTTGATGCCTTCCTTCTGTGGCTGGGAGGTCTTCGACATGGCAGCGACATGACGGCGTTGAACTCGAGATTGGCGTACTGCGCATGACTACTTTCGATAGTAGATCTGAAATGATCTGTCAGTCCCATGAGGATGCAGGGGGATAGACACATGTCACTTACCTTTTTGAACTGGAAGTGGAGTTGGAGGATTCCCTACGAAAATATCGAATCAGCATGCTGGGATATCTCAAGGGGGTGGATAATAAATAACAGCTCGGAGGGGGAGGGAAGAGACGCGCGGTTGCGCGGTTGCGCCCAACGTGGCGTTCTAATGCAACTAGACGAGCTGAAGCGCACGAAAGCCCAAACTCGACATGCCAAGGAAGACTGTTCACGACATGACATTGGAGGAACGGTTCGAGGGGAATGGCCTTGTCCAAGAACAGGGCCACCAAGTGGGAACGCTGTCTGGGAGGAAGGTGAACAACTTACTTTGTCAAAGGAGCTCTTGAAGCCCCGATCTTTCTTTGCGCTGTAATCCCATTCGCGGTCGACGATACGGAATGCAATATCCTCGTATGGCGGTCCGGCAATGAAACGAATGAGGCATGTGTCTTCCTCCCCTGCAGGAGCAAATGACTCTCCCCTCTTGCGGCCGTGTTCTCGAATGATCTTGAAGGTTGGTGCCTTTGTCTTGTCGATGAGCTCGGGATAAAAGATGTTGAACTTGTACCCCTGGACGACCTTGGGAGGCGGGTTGTCGTGGTCGTAGTGCGTCTGGTTGTACTTGTTCCACTCGTATCCCATCTGAACGCGGTTGAAGTATCGCGGCTTTCGTGGCCGGTGCTTGTCAGCCCACTGGGGCTTGGCCGCTGTGGGAACAGCCTCCTCCGCGGCAAAGACCTCTTCGTCTTCGCCGATGCCTCGGGCGACTTCGCGCTCGTAGAGAGCCTTTGTGGCTTGGGAGAAATCCTCATTCTCCATAGGGGCAAAGCGAGCCGTCCCTGGTGGCGCACCACCTTGAGAGGCCGATGAAATAGCCAAAGCCTTTGTGTCGATCCTCGTGGACGATTCTGCTGTTGTGGAGTTGCGGGCGGAGGATGGTGCGCCGGCGAGGCCCGAGATAGCACCCGACGGCTGTGACTTGTCCGGGTATTGCAGGTTCAACATGGCAGCTCGACTCTCCTTGATTGCCTCGAACACCTTTTTGAGCTTAGCTTTAGCCTTCCAGACTAGTAGACTACGGAGGAGCTGCTCCCAGTAGTCCGTATCAATGTCTTCATTAGACTGCAGCTTGGCCTTGACCTGCTTCTCAAGAGCCTCCAACTGCTCGTATGTCTTAGGACTCAAAATCTTGTCGACGTCAGACGACACAGTGCTGACGACCCGGTCATCTGGCCCTTTTGGTCTCAATTTCTGCCGGCGCTCAGAGCAGATGGTTTGCAGTGACAGCCAGTATTCGCGATTTCGCGCGTTCGTCTCGAGGGTGTGGTAGGATGTTATGTCGGCATCGAGCTCCTGTAGCTGAGATTCGTCGAGTCCCTGCAGCACGGCATCGGGGGCTGTCAGGGCAATATGCAGATCGGCCTCATCCTCGTCGAATACATCGCGGTCGCCATCGACAAAACGAAGATTGAAAGCGAGAAGGTCGATCGGTTTGGCGCGACCTTCCCTAACACGAATGTCCGCCTTCTTCTTGGTCTGCTTCAGGACAAACTTGTCTTCTTCGGCGACAAACTTTCGAGCTTGTTCATCTTGCGTCATGTAGGCTGAGGAGGATGCCTTGCTCTGGCGTAATCTGGATGAAGGGGGCGGGTTCGAAGGCTTCGAGATGCGCGTGTTGGGATCGTTCCTGGGCGAGGCAATGTCTCTCCTTGGCGGAGACCTGCGCCCGGAGTTCATCATGGCTTTTCGTGCGGGGTCCATCGTGAGCTTTGCTTCAAGTCTCTTTGAGCCAAATATCGTCGTTCGAAGCTGTCGTTGGAGGGGTAAGCAGTCCAAGTGCTCACAGAGTCGCGCTTGTTGACTCTCTGGGTACCATCTTGACCCAAAAAGTCCCAAAATCCATCTTATCGGCACGTGATCCAGGCGGTTCCAGCACCAGCGCCCCATGCGCCCCCCCACTGACACGATGGGGAGCTGTTGTGGGACAGCCTTGGTCCCTGTAGCTAGAGCTCGCTAATCACAGGGGAACAGGGGAAATCCGATCGCCCCTAGCGCATCTTGCACCCATTCACTCGATCTTGGGACCATTATGACGCACAAGACATCGAGGGCGCCATCTCGAATTCGCCGCATGTAGGCGGTCGGTCGCCCAGCAGCGCGGCGCGCCTCGTGCACGCGTCTTCTCGAGGTTTCTCATTTGATGTACCTGCTTTTCATATATACTTAGACATAACCAATAATCAAGACTATGAGAACGACGACCCATTGCGCCGCCCTCTGTTCCCTGTCACGACTGTCTACACCACACCTTTTGCAGCAGTCGATCGCACCAAGCTTGCGAAACCGTTTTGCGAGCGCGCCGAAGTCACTCCGTCCACGATCTGCGAACTATCGCCAGCTTCACCATCCTACAACTTGCCCAAGTCTTGGCTTCGCGACTATGCCTCCCAAACGCGGCGCAAAGCGTCAGCTGTCGACATCGTCTTCGAGTGCTGCCGCTCAACCCGCGGTGAAGAAGGCCAAAGATTCCCTACGCGAGCCGCATCCCTTCTACAAAGATGCAGAAGAGCACGGCATAGTGCTTCGGAAGTACTACCCTCACGAGATGAGCAACGATCGCGCCCGCGCCTATATTAACAACGAGCTCACCCGACCCATCGAGGAACTGACCACCGCGCTGGCCGACACGTCCGGAGACCGTAAGGCAGTCAAGGTGGGAGCCGCCGTCGTGCATTGGTTCAAGATGGATCTTCGATTATCGGACAACACTTCGCTGCGGCTGGCAAGCGAGAGGGCAAAGGATGCTGGTGTGCCTCTGATTGCCATGTACATCATAAGCCCTCAAGATTTCGAGGCTCATCTGACGGCGCCTGTTCGTGTCGACTTTACGTTGAGGACGTTGGAGATCCTGAAGCAAGACCTTGAAAAGCTCGATATTCCGCTCCACGTCGAAACTGTTGACAAGCGGAAACAGATCCCCGACCGCATCATCCACTTGATGGGTGAGTGGGGCGCGACACACCTCGTCGCCAACATGGAATACGAAGTCGACGAGCTGCGAAGGGAGGCCAAGATGGTGCGCTCCTTCGCAGACCAGGGCATGTCGTTTGAAGCCGTCCATGATTCCTGTGTGGTGCCTCCAGGTCAGTTACAGACTGGCACAGGAAAGCAGTACGCCGTGTATACCCCTTGGTACCGATCCTGGATGCGTCACGTTCACGAGAACCCCGATCGCTTGGAGCTGTTCGACCAGCCGAGCAAGAACCCAAGCAGTGCAAGGGAAAAGTTCGGCAGCTTGTTTGACTCGGAAGTACCAGAGGAGGTGTCGAGTAAGGCTCTCAAGGATGACGAGAAGGAACGTTTCCGATCCCTTTTCCCAGCCGGCGAGCACGCGGCTCGCGAACGGCTGGACAAGTTCTGTGAAAGCAACATCAGCTCCTACGCAGATCGTCGTAACATTCCTAGCGACAATGGCACCTCATCGCTCTCGATGCATCTCGCCAGCGGAACCATCAGCTCGAGGACCTGTGTGAGGACAGCTAGGGATCGCAACAAGACGAAGAAGCTTGATGGTGGAAATGGGGGCGTTCAGACATGGATCAGCGAGGTCGCTTGGCGAGACTTCTACAAGCATGTGCTGGTCCACTGGCCATATGTTTGGTACGTAACGGGATTCTTCGCGTTTATTCGAATCACAGCTAATGTCCAAACAGCATGAACAAGCCCTTTAAGCCCGAATACGCCAATATCGAGTGGTCCTATGAAAAGGACGATTTCAAGGCTTGGTGTGAGGGCAAGACAGGATTCCCCATCGTCGATGCCGCCATGCGCCAGATGACTCACATAGGTTGGATGCACAACCGCTGCCGCATGATCGTCGCATCTTTTCTCTGCAAGGATCTCCTCATCGATTGGCGCATGGGCGAGCGCTTCTTCATGGAGCACCTTGTGGATGGTGACTTCGCGTCCAACAACGGCGGCTGGGGCTTCAGCGCCAGTGTTGGCGTCGACCCGCAGCCATACTTCCGCATCTTCAACCCTCTGCTGCAGAGCGAAAAGTTCGATCCTGACGGCGAGTATATCCGCAAGTGGGTGCCGGAGCTGGCCGGCGTCAAGGGCAAGGCCATCCACGATCCGTATGGGCGCGGCGCGGGGCCACAGGTCAAGAAGAAGGGATATCCCGAGCCTATTGTTGCGCACAAGGATGTTCGCGAACGAGCGCTGGCCGAGTATAAGCGTGGTTTGAGCCGGGAGGATTTGTAGATATTTCAATGGCGGATTTGGTGGGTGAGTTAGTTGCCATGCCACTGATTTGATACTTAGATATTTTATGGTGGCCAAGTCGGCAGATCTCTATTGAATTGCGAAGGTCGAGTGTGGCGACGTGTAATAACGACGGGTGCAAAATCTTTAGACCCTGAACAATGCTCTTCATAAAGTGTTGCCACCCGGTGGGACTTCAAGTGCTTGAACCGCAAGCGCTCATTGAACAAGCCGTCCAATCGACTATACTAAGCTTTGCCTCTTTCGACCATCGTTGTTATCTGACGGAGCTGCTCAGTGAAACATAGTAAGTCACAGTGATCTCTGTCAATGATGTGCAAAGGGGGACCTGAATATTTCCCATGGGAGGGGGGTCTTGAATAAGGGGCCAGTTGGCATGAATCTGCAGTTGAAGTTTGCTACCAACAGTGAAAACACCATGTTGCCCTCTGACCTGAGCTCAACTTGCCCCCTTGGCCTCGTAGACCTTGATCCAACCGTACAGCAGTCGGACTTCCAATACAGAACGTTCAAAATGCAAGACTGGTGGTCTCAACCAGTCATACCTATGGTGCGTGCAGACTACCAATGCCGATATACTCCTGCCGCCCTGACGACAGGAAACAGGCTCCTTCCTTGATAACCCCGGCAACCAGCTGCCTTCACAACAAGGGCCACTACAGCGTGACGCATGGTGTAGTGGTCCTAGAGGTTGCCCTAAACAAATACCCGAAAATCGCATGCCTCTAACTGCGATGGGCGCGCAGGCCAGAAAGCGCGTGGAGGGACGGAGGGTTCAAGACCGGCACACGGCACCAAGGAGAAATCCTTTTGCCTTTTGGATGGCGCAGCTGCGTCAGCGGCGATGCCGCCATTTCAGTTCAAAGGCTCTATTTGACAGGCCCTGGCGTCTGACGTGTCGATATTGTCAGATAAGGAAGGAATGAAGAGGTTGTTATTGCACTGACGATATGCAGCAGTAATACCATCTCGGGTCTCAACCTGGTAGGGGAGGCATTTGTATGCAACACTTGAACTGAGCTATAACATACCCAGGGGCCACGCGCTGAGGCCATCATATTAGTCTTTCACTTCATACTGGTCACGATGGCAACGCCGCAACGACAGCATTGCATGTTAGAGAGAGCGCGCCTATGGCGTTGACTGCGTTGCCTAATTATATAGGAAAATGACTGCGAAAAGGTAGGAACCAGAGACATCATTTGGATTTCGACCCCCTGACGCTTCCGAATCTTTTGGTCCTCTTCATCGTCCTGTATGTTCGAACCTGCTCAACACTATTCCCACTTCTGTAGATGTAGTTGGTTAGCGAGAAGGCTTAGACAGCACTTGGGGTGCGGGGCGGCTGTACCGAGATCGCCGATAGGCAGTCATGAGCTCGGAGATTTTCATAGTCTCACAGTCAATGCCAGCATCGGTGAGGGACTGTCTGAGCTGGTCGTATACGGGCTGCAACGCTGACTCGTCGGTGCTCGAGTCCGGAGTCAGTGAGATAGACCCTGGTGACAGAGGCAATTGTTGCGGGGGGCTGTCGATGGGTGCAATCAAAGGTGCCATCACGAACAGCTGGCCTGGTTCATCTCCGAAAACAGGCGGCTGGGGAATCCGTGGTGCTTGAGGGGCGACAAGGCTCGCCTGCGGTTCGGCCGAAGTGAAGTCGTCCGTTGTCGAAATCGATGGCCCGACGTCTAGACGCCCTGCTAGCCCAAGTGACCGCCTCTCGTGCGGGTGGGGTGTCTCCAGGTAAGTGTCGAGTAGATAGGAGGCCGGAGGGGTCGAAGACTCGGGCACGACGGATTCAAGCGGGCTGCTGGCTCCGTCGTCAGCAATGTCGGACTGTGGTGACGGAGCAGCAGACCTCTTGAACGTGGTCATCAAGGGCTCGAGAGGCTTCCTGCTGCTCAGGATTCATGTTAGCACCTGTAAGCCTAGGTCGCGAGCCTGAGCATGACACTCACCTCTGGTCGTCCACTGCCTCGCCGTCCGGCTCGAAAGAGGCCTTATGAGACCATGAACCTGGGTCCGAGCAAATTCTTGCTCCGTCCGACTGGATAGCCGCCACGTGAGCTGCCGTGCCATCCTCGAAAGAGGCCGGCAAAGTCAGCGGCTCGTGCGAGTTAGTTTCGGGAGACTGCTGAACGGGCATCGTGAGAAGGATTCGCCAAGAGTCGTGGATAACCGGGGACAATCAGAGAACCCAAGAGAGAACAAGACAGCGGACGGGGTTTTGTATCCGTGGGGTCCCATGTCGACCCCCTATCGGAACATCACTCGCGTCGACGGGTGCTTCCCTCCCATAACGGCGGGCCGGTAAGGCAACCTCTCCACACGACCCAAAGGGTTGGGAATGGGTCTTTCCAGGTCGCCGGGGTCGATGAACCGCTTGTTTCTTTTCCCAATGCCTCGTTCTGACGAGACGTCCGAAAGTAACATGCTGCAGGTTATATGACGCGACGCAGGTGAGGCAGGGTTCCCGAGGGAATGGAACCAATCGCCGAAAGGCCCGGGGGCGCGGCGTGCAGCTTGGTGGCCCCGGGGAGAACGGCCGGTATCCCAAACCATATCCCTGGCGTGTTAGCGCGGGCGCCCTTCCGCGACGTGCCAACGTGCTGGGATTATATGCTGGTGCGTGCGACCCAACGATGTGGGTGGGACTGGGATTGCGGACGACCAATTTGGTCCGCCAGATGGAGAGGGGGGGAGAGGGGGGGAGAGGGGAGGTGAGGGGAGGGGAGGTGAGGCAGGGGATATGCAGTGCTGTATTGTCAAGCATGATCAGGAAGTGAGAGAGATTTAGATGGACCAGGCAGGCCATCACAAGCCGTGCGGCGGTGACTTGAGCGGTTCCGTGGTTCTTCGGGTCCTTTGACATTTTGGGACGGCTCAGGCCATTCGCAACCTTGCCCAAAATCTTGAAATGCCTGCCGAAAGGTTCTCAATGTGACAGAGTTGGGTGAAGGGGTTACGCGCAAATCTGACAGACCTGAGCCGCTGCATGCTGCCGCCATTCGCTCGGATTTGATGGATGGCTGTCGGCATGCACCTACAGGTTGCCAAGGACGCCCGACGCTCATCGACCGAGTATCGTCGGGACCTGTCTTCCAAGCGCGCGTTGTGACTATTCTCCCGAGTCAGATCTGAAGATCTCACGACCACACCACACCACCTTCACATATCCTGCCAAGAAACACTTCCAGCTGGCTCTGTCAAGGCTGCCAGTTTGTGTCGGAGGCGGGTCGGGCCTGAGCATGCCAGCAGACTGGGTGCCTTGCGCCGCGCAGCCCTTCTCACAGCAGCACGACAACACAGCCCCCCCGTCATGATCTGTAGTTATTGAGGGTGATCGGCGAGTAATTTCTACGTTGGGACATGACAAGCTAGGCCGTAAATTGTCGGACGTGAGGTGTCGTAAATAGACAGACGGCTGGGCAGAATGAAGGTGTGCAGATGTGCAGCGAGCTCAAAAGCAATTTATGAGACGTACCCTACCTGCCTTACCTTACCTCACCTTACCTTACCTTACCTTAGGTACCTTACCTTACCTTACCTTACCTACCTTAGGTACCTTAATGTAGGTAGGTACGTACCTCTAGGCTGGTTTCGGTAAAAGTCGGTGAAAGCAGGGCTGAGCGTCGGTATACTCGGTATAGGAGATGTGGGGGTGCGTGACTGCTTATAAGTCAGCCCATCCTGACAAAGCTTTCTACGCGAGTGCGCTTTGCCCCTCTTAATCCCCCACCCCTTCCTCACATGCCCCATAGACCCAATCGGGCGTCTCTTCAAACCTCATTCTCATCTCACCACCATTGATTTCCAATCTCGACCCCTCGAAACAGCATCTTCACTTCACGAGGATGCGCGCGGTGCTGTCTCCTCCACTTTGACGTATGGTTATTTCTCCAGCCTCAGTGCCCCCCTCTACGTCGCCAATATGCTCAAGAAGATTGCGACAAACATCTCGCAAGCGAGTCACGCAATCACCTTGACTTCCAAAGTACGCAGCTCACAAGGCTGTTGGACCTGCCGCCTGCGTCGCAAGAAGTGTGACGAAACCCGACCAGTCTGTCAAGGCTGCAGTTCCCTCGAAATCACCTGCCATTTTGGCGATGCGAAGCCAGAATGGATGGACGGCGGACCACGACAGAAGGAGGCTGCCGACCAGCTCAAGCGTGAGGTCAAGGTTCAGGCCAGCCAGAGGAGGGAACGCAAGTACCTACAAAGCTTCGAGCTCGCCACATCTGCCCCGGACGATGATGACGGGGGCTCTGAGAGCGAGCACGTTTCTCAACCGTCGTCGGTCAACGGCTCATCTCACCACGGCACAAATACCAGTCCTGCGACATCACACGACACGCCCCCCGACCTTTCCGCCTTTCAGCTCGATGCCGTAAAGTCGTCCATCACCGAGATTGTCCCTGGACCGGTGCCCATGGACCAGTGCGAACCTTCATTCCAAGAGGCATGGAAAGTCCCTCTACCCAGGACGGCCTCCACCACTTTGGAGGAGGAGGGCGACCTGAATTTCATCATGATCTACCTGGACCATGTCTTCCCTTTTCTGTTCCCCTTTTATCGGCCATCCCTCCCCGAGGGCGGCCGTGGCTGGGTCCTCTCTCTTCTCAAGTCCAACAGGGCTGTATATCACACCGCTCTGAGCTTGGGCTCCTACTACTTTTCCGTGGTGCTCGACACCAGCGGAAGTGGCCACGGCGCGTGTCAGCTCAAGAACAGACAGCTGCTTCAAGACCAGCAAGAACTTTCGCTTCGGGAGCTTCAAACGGAAATGATGGCCATGAACGCGAGGGGTGTATCAGAGTATCCGCGGGAGAGCGTACGCGTCCTCAACAGCATCATTCAGCTTCTTGTCTTCGACATTGCTGTTTACAACTCGACCAACTGGCTGATGCATGTCGACGCCGCCATCTCGCTCTTCCAGCAAATTATTCCTCTGCCGCATCAGTGGACCGAACGCATCAACCAGATGGGCTTCGCGGGAAAGCCCACGCTCGAGGGAGGCACCTTCATTCCCTGGACCACTGAGCAGGCCGCGTTGAGAACTTTTGGCGCTTACCTGTTCTTGACGGATGTGCTCACGGCAACGGGCACTGAGAGGCGACCGCTCTTGCAGGACTATCACAGCTCTGCCCTCGGCCTGGGTTATGCGCGCGACGAGGATACGTGGAACAGAACGCTTATTCAGTTTGAGCAACTGTTTGGTTGCCAGACCTGGGTCATTCATCTCGTCGGCGAGATCGCCGCCCTCGATACCTGGAAGAAGGAGAACAAGCGGGCCGGTTCACTGTCCATGACGCAGCTGGTGAATCGTGCCGTCACCATTGAGCACGCTCTGCGAGCCGGCATTGCCTGCCTTGACGGGCAGTGCACTCGTGCGGCAGGGCTTGGGGTGGGAGACTTCGGCGACCTCCCGCATCCGTTGCACCACAAGCCAAGCTGCCGCGTCTATAACGACTTTTCTTGGAGTCAGAAGGTTGATACCTTGCCGTTGCACACGTTAGTTCCTATCCACACCAAGGTTTGGGCATACGCCGCTCTTACCTATCTGTCCGTTGTTGTGTCTGGTTGGCAGCCCTCATGTCCCGAAACGGCAAGCAGCATTGCGTCCGCCATCGAACTCATGACACAGCTTCAGTCACCGGTGTGTGTACGCACTGTCGTGTGGCCTCTCTGCGTTGTCGGCTGTCTCACCGAACCTTGCCATCAGCAGCTGCTGCGCGACATGGTTGCCAGCCTGGGCCCGCTTAGTGCGCTGGGCTCTCTGCAGACAGCCTTGGCTGTAATGGAGGATGTCTGGTCGCGGCGAGACTTGCTTGGTCAGGATTGGGACATTGCAGCGTGTCTCCGGAGCCTTGGGCATCCCGTCTTGCTAATCTGAGCATCTGTCGACCGAAAGCATGCACAGTACAAGAGCTTTTCACAGATGAGGACCGATATGCAGACTGGTTTCGGCAACATGCTAATGATATTTTCTTTTATCGTTTTCCAGCAATGCATCCTTCGCACAAGCCAAAGCAACCCGCCAACCCGTTTTGAAGCCCAATCTATTGTCTCGCACCCCATTATATCCGACAAGAGCCCAGATTACCATTTGATGAAAGCAGAGGGAATGAAAGCAAACGACACAAAATCCATCAACCCCTCTTGCTCGGAGCCGCAGCTAGACCTTTATTCGCCAACATGGTCTGTCTCTTCTGCGCCTCGAGCAAGCCGAGATCCCACCAACCATCAATCAGCTCCTTGATCGTCCGCGTCCGTCGCTGGGACTTGGACCGCTTCCACAACCCACCACCGACCGGCTCATCAACCGGTTCTGGTGGGATCGGAATAGACGGCGAGGCCAAGGGACCCGGCGAGTTTGGCATCGGCGGCATTGTCGCCACCGGGACCGGCCTGTCGTTGTCGCCAAAACCGTGCATCCCGTCATACACAACCACGACTGATCTCATCTTCACCTTCGCCGTGGCTTGAGGGGGCGGCGACGCCTGCGGCTGCGTCGACGGAGGGGAATACCAAGTTCCCCGTGTCTGCGCACCCGTGTGCGCCAACGGGGCCGTGATCCCTCCACGCTCGTCGTCAGAGGAGTCACTTGTATCCCAGGCCTTCTCCCGCGACGCCAGCATCGCAGACGTACCCAGGCTCTTCTGCCGCAGTCCCACTTGTTTGAGAATGGGACGAGGCAGCGACGGGGGCGGCGGGTACCTCCCGCCCTCGCCCGGGTCGTCAAATGAAAGAGCCCGCGTCGTATTATCCGCCGCCCCGCCACGGCCGCACCTTCAGGCGTCCTCGATGTCCTTGCCGACGGGCCCCTGGTTGAGCTTGGTGCGGCGCCAGAGGCAGATCGTGGTGACGGACGAGAAGGCAAAGAGCACGCACAGAGCGATGGAGAGACCCCAGACGGCCTTGATGGCGTAGCACGTCTTCTGGGCGGCGCCGACCCACACGAAGTAGTTGATCTTGCCGCTGTCATCGGTGGCGCTGAGGATGTTCTCACCAACCGAGGCGATGAAGGAGGCGGTGCTACCCTTGACGGTGGGGAGGTCCTTGCAGGCCAGGTACGAGAGGGGCTTGCCCAGGGTGACGGCCACGACGATGACGGCGATGAGGAGCGCGCCGTCGGCGGCCGTCGCGATGAGGAGGGGCAGCATGGAGTCCCAGTAGAGAATGTACGAGATGGCGATGTAGAGGGTCGCAACGCAGGCCTGGTTATTTCGTTAGCTCGAAGTGATCAAGAGGTTATCCCGGGGACTACTCACGACAACGAGTGTACCGATCAGGACAGCAGGCGGCTTCGCATTAGCCGAGACCATCTCGCTGATGAAGTCTGCGGTCATGCCGATGATAGCAACGAGCGAAACGAATTGCATGGCGCGCATGGCGGTGAAGGTGTGCCCGAGGGCACCGAGACGAGGCATGCCGGCCATGGTGCTGGTGTAGGAGCTGATGTCGTCTTCTTCCAGCAGGAGAAGCTCCTTCTCGAGAGCTTCGGGGCTGGTAATGAGGGTGAGCTTCGGACGAGGCCACTCGTAGTGCAGAGCCGTTCGCGAGGGGAAGCGAGAAGGCGGGAAGGGGATTCGGGGGGCTGCGTCGTTGGCGTGAATCTTGAAGGATGGGAGGTTCTCTCAACGGAAAGATGAGAGAAGCCGGGACGGGTGGGTAAAGAGGGGGGCCGTTTCTCGTCGAGAGATCCGAAATATCAAATTGAAAGAAGGTGATTCTCTTTTGAAGGGACCGAAATCGAAAGAATCGAAGAAGTGATTGTTAGTGAACCAAGGGAATAAGCCAAATCGAAGACCCTAGGAAAGAGAAATGAAACAGAGATAGGAAAAAAGGAAACGAAAAAAGATCGTAAATTGTCTTGATGTGCTAGTGAGTTGTCTACCGAACAGAGAGTCAGAAATAAGGCGGTCGACCAGGAAGCATCTTATATACAAGATGCGTCCTTGACAACACTGCTAAATGCGGCCACATCCCCAACCTTCCTGATCCTGGCAGAGGTCGGCTCACAAGGAGCCAAGCTAGAACCCTCATCTCGACCCATCCGCAGATAGGTAACCCACACACCCAAATACAGCAACAAACACCGTTCTCCAGTCTGATTCACTCCCGGCCCCCTGGCCCATGACAGCCCACCTCCACACCTCAGCGCTCGACTGGGCCGGACCCCAGCAACAACCTACCACTTCTGTTCCACCATCACGGTTCGAATCGACGACAAGACCTCCTCCAACTTCTCTGCGCGAACTGAGGCAGACTAGCCCGTTGAGCGAGCCGCCCATCCAAGGCTCCCCGGGGCCAATCAGCGCGTGAATCCGGCATGGCTGTCGGTGGTGGAGTCTCTGAAACGCGGCGCTTAGCGCGACAAGCGAGCCGGGCCCCGCCCTGCATCGCCCCACTTACCTTACCATGACACCTCCAGACTTCACGGCGAGCGGCGCGGTCGAAAGGCCAATCCACGGCCTGAAAGCACAGGAAAGGAAATCTCATGCACAAGCGACAGATTCTGTTCCCCTGGTAAGCTGTAGGCGAGATGAGAGTCCCGAGATAGACAGCGACTGGTTGATTTTGGCGCGTTGCCCTTGCAGCACAGCCCTGCCAAGCCTCGTGGGCACCGGATCATCGCGATACACTTCTCCTGAGACGCGGTCATCCAAGACATGGCCGTAAACAGGTTTGAGGCTCTGGTGGCGGCTGCTCGTTCTTGACTGGCGAGATCCGCGTGGGCGAGTCGTAGGCGGCCAGAGATCCCACATGCGTCGGAGGATTTGCTGTCTCGACGAGGTCTAGACCATTATGATTCTGGAGGGCGGTCTAAAGTTGGGCCCCTCCTCCATTTTGTGCACATAGTCATTCACAGTGTACAGGGCTGGCAATCAACAGCAGCCCCACAAGGCGTGAAGGAGACGTCGAAATCAACTGTGTCGGTTTTTTTTCGCGCCGAAACGCCTATCTACCGTGGACTCGTCGTTGTAGATTACTCACTCCCCTCCCTTCTGTTGCTTGCACCCGATACACTGCGCTCTCGATATTGAAGGTCGGGCGAGTGTGTCATGGGAAATATTCGTCCTAGCCCTCCTACAGATTGGCCGATATTGGCTCAACCCAGCAGGTCGTCCAGCCCGTTGCTTCCACCAGCGGGCTTCGCCGCCGAGGAACCGCCAGCCGACGCGCCCCAGATCCCGGCACTGCTCTTCTCCTTCGCCAGTTGTCCCATTGTCGGTCCCTGTCCTGTGGATGTGCTTGTCTTCTTCATGCCAGAGCTGGCCTGTGTCCATAGAGCTCCGAACGCATCACCGCCAGCGGCGGCGGCGGGCTTCGCAGTCACTGACTGGGCGGGCTTGCTCGCCGCCATTCCTGATCCCATCGACATGGAGCTGCCGGTCTGCTGGGGAGCGCCTGACTGGACGGAGCCGAAGTAGTTGGGCCCCGAGGGCTGGTATCCACCCATCTTGGGCGTCTGCGTTGCTGGCGATGCCACGGAGGGAACGCTGAACGACGAGTAGTTAGGCCCCGACGCCGTTGATGGCGCGGGAGACGCCAAGTTGACAATGTTGCTGAGATCCGCCTGCTGCTGTGGTTGCACGGGCTTCGGCGCGGCAAATGTGGCAGTGCTTGACGCGGCTGCCGTGACGGGAGCAGCCGAGGGAATGCCGGTCTGGGGAGCAGAGACGAAGTCGTCAAACTCGTCATCGTCGTCATTGGTGGCAGCTGGAGCAGACATGCTGGACAGGCCTCCAAAGCCGGAGCTCTGAGCCTGCGCGGGCGGTGCAGACGAGGACGAGGCCGGCTCGTCGAAAGAGAACAGATCGACTTCAGGCTCCTTCTTCTTTTTAGGCGCCTCAGCTTTTGGCGCGGCAGCAGCGCGTTCGGTTCTCTTGGCGCGGGTAGAAGAGCTGGCAGCTGGCCGATCGCCTTCGTCGTATTCGTCGTATGCCTCAAACCTGTCTGCGCCACGGCCGCCAGAGTCCCCGGCGCCCGAACCACTCTCCCTCCACTCATCCGACTGGCCACCAAAACCGCCGCCGTCTCCGTAGACCCCGCCGGAATACCCGCCAAAGTTTGCAGACGCTGAACCGCCGGTCTCGCTGCCGAATCCGCCGTAGCGACCGCCGCCGCTACTACCTGAGAAACCGCCGCCAGCGCCGCCCTCGACACCTGTGTACTTGTTCTTGGTCGCTCGCGCCTTCTTGCGCTCGGATCGGATGCGGTCGACGTCGCTGAGGAGATCAGTAAGCTCCTTGGCGCGGTTGCGAACGTTGATGCCCTGATCCTTGCCATTCTGGTCGATAAAGTGGAACTGTCGCAGCATCTTGAGAAGGGTGATGTGGCCGCGGGCATCGTCAATGACGCGTTCTGAGCCGTGCTTGATGAGGAACTCCAAAAGCTGGAGCGCTTTGTAGATCTGGCGCCACTCCTCGGCGGCCTTTTCTGTGAAGCGACGGTAAATCATGGGCATGATCTCGTTCAGCGTTGAGCTGCGGGCGGGTCAGTCAGCTTGCGGCGCCCGATGTGGTGATGAAACTTCATGCTGCGGATGCGGTCCAGACATACTAGTTGAAGGTGCCATTGGCGATCTCCTGCATCGTGGTAGATGATGCGCCCCAAGGTTCGTTGTTCGTAGCCTCCCTGACCTGGCGGACGTTAGGTTCGTGATCGAGTTGAGGGTATGCGGGACGGCATGAGCGCCTTCCCAGTCGAGTAGCAACCGACCTTAGCCTCCATTTCGGTGTAGTTCATGACAGCTGGTGGAAAGCAGTGTCAACAATTGGCCGTCTGCGGCCGATGAGTATGTCATGCTTACCATTCTGGACTTTCCTGACGCCGGCCTTGACGTCGTACAGGGACATGCCCGCGACGGTGTCCTTGAGGTTGTTCCAATCCATGGTGGGCGGTTGATATTGCACGCACTTCGGAAGTGGCGGTGATGGATGAAGAAAGGAGAGACGAAAGAGCTGCGTTCGAGCCTATTTACCCTCGCCGACGACAGCGATGGTGGGTGTTTCAGAGGAGGCTTGCTTGTTCAGTCGGAGATAGGCACACGGTAAGCTTCAATGGGGCGAGTGGCCGTGACAGTCTCCTGTGCCAAAGCTGGCCACCCTGGAACTTTCAAAGCGTCGGGCAGCCGCACTTGTGGGGCATGGGTCCCTCGCTGGGTATTGGGGAAGTATCACGTGATCATTCTCACCGAAGTATCGGGAACAGATGGCAGCAGAGACCTACGGCGAAAGTTGGTTCAGAAATTAATTTAGAGATAATGGTCCAGTTCTCTGAGCATTCGGAATGCAAGGAAATAATCTTCTGATTCAGCCAAGAGCGAATACCGACGAATGCCAACTCTGATGTTCCGGCTCGCTCCTGGGCCCAAGGGCTAGGTAGTCTGACTCTGGGGTGCCTGAGGACCTACCTGGGTGGTCCGAGTGTCGGGGGCCAAAGTTGATGACAGCGCCTGTCTCGAGCTCTCAAGACTTTTTCCCTTTCCTTGAAGAGCAACCTCAACTCATCCATCAGATCACGTCTACCCGCGTCGGTTCTCTGTGTAACACTACTCATCTCACTTCTTCCATTCATCATTGTATTACCCACTTTAGCAAGGTACGTCTGGCAAGCAAGCTCTTTTGTCCACCTCGGCAGCACCTCATGCACCCCATCCCTCGTCACCCACCCACCGCGCCCCCCTAGGAGGACAGAATCCTATCATCGGCTCGCTCCGGCCCAGCTTCTCCTCCCAAGCGCGAGAAGAGCGATGGATCTTGCACGTATGGTGCGCTGTCGCATACGGCCCAGGATGGCTTGCTTCGTCGTAGCTATGCTGTCTGTAGAGCTACGTCAGGCAACGCTGTCCCTCCCGGCTTGACGCCTCCATTGCACATCCGCAATTGACCTTCGCCTCGCCCCCATTCGAGCAAACCGGTTTCTCCTCGAGCTTCCATGCTCAATTGTCCGGGAACGTGATGGGTGGGGGGAGCTTGACTGGCGAGAGACCGTTGCTGCAGGAAGCTCCCGGAACTCAGTCAGCTCTGTCTCCCGCCCCCCTCCTCCGAATTCGGTCCAATGGGAGCTGCCGGCATACATTCACGCTCTCTCAACCATGTATGTACATATGTACATGCTTGCCGAACGGGTTGTTGCTGAGCTTTGGTTTGTTGGCGACAAGCTGAGGGTTGTTTGTCGGCCGACCAACTGAGAAGGGCTCTGTTGAGTTCAGTCTCAGGAGGGTGCACTCTTGAAATGCGAGCTCCAACCCCCGGCCCCACTGCGAGCTCGTTCGAGCTGACCTAACCAACCTCACCGCCCGAGGATGGTGAAGTCATCAGTGGAGGCAACGAGAATCGGAGAGGATCGACGACACAATGACTGGAGCATCTGCAATGCTCTGCTCTGCATTGCTGGGGCACTGCAACTGGCTCCCAGCGTTGAGGTCCCGTTCACAGCGTCGTGCCGTCGGCTTCAGCGGCCGGGGTGGTCAGTTACATCACTGCGGCAACTTGCTGGAGCAACGCAACCGTGGGGCAAAGCTGGAACTTGGAACCCCTCAGTTCCATGATTCCGTCACTGAGCTGACTTCACGTGACTGGCTCTCGGTCCACCAGAAACCCCCTCCCCACCCCCCGCCTCCCTCTGCCCCGCCAACCATTCGTCACTTTCCGCCGAATGGATCCCTTCCAGTGGGGAGCTCATGCGCTAACAGTGAACCCCCCATCCGCAGCAGCTACCTGTCCGACTCCTCAAGCGAAAAAATGAGACCTGCCGCCGTGCTTCGACCCCTCCTACCCCGCCAACATAACCTCTTCTCCTGCTCTTCCGCACCCTCTCCCTTTTCTCGACCTTCCACCTCCAGCTTCATCAAGCCAATTCGCTCAACCCTTCAATCCAACAAGCTTCCCGTCAGATATTTTTCTGCATCCACCATCATGGCTGGTCCCCAGGTGTAAGTCAATCCTCGCATTGTATTTCGTCTCTCTTGATACCCCTCAGGAAGGACCAACCATTGCATCATCGTCAACCTGGACATGCAAGCTAACCTGCTCTCCCGCAGTTACTTCGACATCGAGTGGGAGGGTCCCAAGGTCGACGGCAGCGGCAGGGCCTCCGGTCCCGCTGAGCGTAAGCTTCCCCTAACTCCTTCTCGACTCTCAATCCTCTCTGTTTCGTATGGCATGCTTGTGGTTGCGAGATTGCCTCTCTCCCTCTTGGCTCTTTCCCTATGGCGGCCCTCCACTAGTTCAAGTTCCATGGTCATCGATGCTGACGAGCCTATCTTTTGTAGAGCAGAGCGGCCGCATCACCTTCAACCTCTTCTACGATGTTGTCCCCAAGACCGCCGAGAACTTCCGTGCTCTCTGCACCGGTGAGAAGGGCTTCGGCTACCAGGGCTCTTCCTTCCACCGCATCATCCCCGAGTTCATGCTCCAGGGTGGTGACTTCACCCGTGGCAACGGCACCGGTGGCAAGTCCATCTACGGCGAGAAGTTCGCCGACGAGAACTTCCAGCTGAAGCACGACAAGCCCGGTCTGCTGTCCATGGCCAACGCCGGCCCCAACACGTAAGCGGCTTCCTCTCGTATCAGGCATACGACCGGCTAACCCCTCTCTCAGCAACGGCTCGCAGTTCTTTGTCACCACCGTCGTCACCTCGTGGCTCAACGGCCGCCACGTCGTCTTTGGCGAGGTCGCTGACGCTCAGTCCCTGAACATCGTCAAGGCTCTCGAGGCCACTGGCTCTCAGAGCGGCACCGTCAAGTACCCCAAGCGCGCCACCATTGTCAAGTCTGGCCAGTTGTAAGCGGTGTCTATGGCGGATGATTGTACTCGATTCTTCCCTTTTCTCTCTCAGTGCGAGTGGCAGGAAAGCAGGTAGGCAGGCAGTATGCTCAAGTCGTAGCGGGATGCGCGGTGCCTTGGCAGATGAGTCCCACGCCAGGCTTGGTAGCTAGGTCAAGACGCAAAAGTTATCGCACCACCACCAATGTGTTCCTCTCGTAACATTTTTGAAATCACCTTAGTGTGGCGAAACCACGAGTTGCTCCATCCATACATTGATTCTGTAACATGCCAGTGGCCCAAGTTGCTTGGTTCATCCATTGTGATACACAGAATATTTCCCACATGACACCCGTAGCATCAAGTGCTTTCCTTTGCCAACCAGTTCATTTTGCCGCCCAACGCCGTTGCCATGCTGCTTTAAAAAGACAAAGAGTTCCAGAGTTTTCCCCGGCGCGAACATCACTCCAGACCCAGCCACCGCTGGTAATACACGCAGTTGCTCGCGCTGACCGGTCCTCCCTCCTCGCAAAGGTCGAACACGGGACACCTACCGCAAGGCGCCTCAGTGTACCCGTTGGCATAAGGCTCGGGGGCGCCGCGCTCGACGCCGCTCTCATCGGCGCCCTGGCCCGCCCAGTTCCCGAGGCTCTGCTTAGCGGCGCGGCGCACACGGAGGCCGTGCTTGCCGCCGATGCGGATGGGCTCGATGAGGCCGTCAAAGACGAGCACGTCGACGAGCTTCTGGATGTCATCGACGCCGAGGGTCGTCTCCGTCGTGATGCCCGCCTGAGAGATGAACCGCGCAATGTCCCGGACAGTGGGGTAGTCCTTGTACCCGGCGGGCAGGGGCAGATACGTCGTCTTGTCCACCGCCGCCGCGGCGTGTCCTTCGCCCCCGTTGGTGTCGTCGCTGATATGCTCGGCGCCCCTCTTCCTGCCGCCCACAGGCGGCGCTCCCTTCACGATCCCCTTCTTCGGCACCGCCGTCCGCGTCTCGCCCCCCTTGTGGAAATAGCTGCTCTGTCGCTTGATGTAGTCGTAGATGACGCGCTGCAGCTCCTCGATGAAAGCCTCGTCGAGCGTCTGGTCCGTGAACCAAGGCCCACCGGTGGCGCGCTCCGACGGCTGCATCGACGCCTTGATGTACATCTTCTTGTTGGGGTGCTCGACGTTCTTGAACGGGACGATGAGGCCCTTGATGTGGAGCTGCTTGATGGCAGCCTTCATGACAGTGTCGTTCATACTCAGCCGGTTGATGATCGTCTTGCTCCAGATGCCGTCGCCGCCGGCATCGTCAATCATGCCGTAAACCATTCGCTGCTCGTCGGTCGTACACAGCTTGTACCTGGTAGGAGGTCAACATGTCAGCCCTCGTCTGCCCCCAGCAGCAATGCCCGTCGCAAGGGAGGAAGAACTCACTTGGCCGCCTCAGCCTTGGGCCGCCATCGCCACGCCAGGCCGCTCTGAGTCGCCACAGCATTGAGCAGCTTCTCGTTTGAGAGGCTCTGGAGCGCTTTGAGCAGCAGCGATGCATCGCGGTTGGGGATGACATCGAGCTCGAGGATGTCATCCTGTGTGTAGAGCTGGTCCTCGCCACCGTTGTTCTGGCACGCCTCATAGATGGCCTGCTTGATGACCTCGAGTTTCGTGGGGTCGGTCGCGGAGCTGGCCGGCGTCGCCGTCGAGGGCGTGGTTGCTTCGGGAGCCATCGTGCGCGGCTCTTTTGTTCGTCGCGGGTTGTGTTTGTTCGTCGCAGGTGCTGGAAGTTGGGACGAGGAGGTTGGTGATGGCGGGGTTGAGTCAGACGGAGGGAGAGGCTGCGTCGCTTGGAGGGAAGTGGTGCGCGCCCGCGGGCAAAGTCCAGTCGCAGGGATCAGATGCTACATCTGCGAATGCACTGATTAAACTTTTGTCACCATGAGTTGCGCATTGGACTGTCAGGAAGAGGAATTGGCTTGAAAATGGGTCGGCGACGAGGCGAGGGGTTCTTTCATGGAGGGAAGCTTTCGAAAAATAAATCGCTGCCCCGCCCAAAAGTTCTAGCCTCGCATCTTGCGCCGGCTAATCCCTGGCTGGGGGTCAGCGCTGGTCATCATCACCAGTTGGGTCAAAAAAAGTCTCCGAGAGTTTCGTCAGGTTGATTGCACAATTGTTGCTGTAGTCAAAGTATCATTGTTTGATTATCCTTACAATACAAGGTCCTTGCATCTCGCGAAGACGCGGGTTCGCGATCTACAGCAGCACTCCAAATGTCCATCATTACAGCCATAACATCAATATCCATCCAGAATTGCGGTTCTCTACTTTGCAGCAGGAATTCTATGTCAATAATTCACACATGTACCAGACGGCCTCCTATGCGAAGCCTCCCACCAACGCCATGAGCGCCGCACCACCCACCACTGACGCATAAGCTCTCCATCTCTTCTTTCCGGTAAGTGTGTGGTAGCTCTTCTCTGTGAGGAAGTCCTCAGACAGCAGCTGCACGAGACCGGCGAACAGGAGGAGGCCTGCGGAAATAGAATTCATGAAGCCCACCATGAGCAGGCCGGTTTGGCTCATAGGATCATACATCTTGTGCACTACTAATCCGATGAGCTGTCCGAAGGGCGTCGTCGCTCCGAAGGCGAGTACCATCAGCCAGGGCCGAGCCGATTGCCGCGGGAGCTGAATGGCGGCGATGCGGCTGCCAAGAGCGAGACCTTCAAAAGTCTGATGGAAACTAATGGCGATGAGGAACACGATGAACGTTGATCCAGTCGCCACAGAGATTGCCATGCCAATGAATACACTGTGGAACAAGATTCCACCCTCCAGCATCACACACTGACGGAGCAGCCGGGCTTGTTCTTCGGGAGTCACGACGTGAGGTGTGTTCGGTGTCGTAGGTGTTTGCGGCTTGCGTCGGGAGCGCAGGCCATTCATCGGCACCGCATCAAGCTCGTGCATATCGAGGTCAATGTCCGAGTCCTCTTCGTCGTCCTCCTCCGGCCTGTCGAGCTTGAAGCTTGGCCCTGATGCAGTCGGGTGCGCAGACCCTCCAATTTGCAAAGGAGACGCACCGGCCATGAGCCCGTCTGTCGCTTCCGTATCATGGAATGCAATGTCGGAAGGGCGATGGCTTCCTTCACGTCTGGCGGCAAGACCATCCGTGTTGCCGTTTGCGGGGAAGTTATCCTTGGGTACGATAGGTGCTGTATCGTCATCTTCGTCCCAGAATTGTCCATAATGGTGCGAATGTGAGTGGCCAGCACCGCGGGTTGCGAGGTACGATTCGAGGGCGACGACAGTAAGGGCTGCCACCATGGCAATAAAGCCAGCCATGGGCGGGAAACCCTCGTTGAAGAAAGAGGGAAGGCATGGATCGGTCAAAGAGAGGAATGCCGTCGGTAGAAGGTGAACGAAGGCGGTGGCCAGCAGGACGCCAGTGCCAAAGTGTTGGCAATAGAAAAGAATACGCTTCTGGAGCCGCCCTCCAGAGCTTCGTCGGGGTAGAAGAGGAATGCCGCATGCTGGGTGAAGTCGCAATGTTAGAAAGCTGTCTCGTGGGTATGACGAATACGAGGGTGCAGGCTTGTGCTTACAGATGGTACTCAGGGACAGGATCAAGACGAGGGCGCCGATGTGCAGAGCAAGATCGTAGGAACCACGCTTGCCGGATCCGCATTGGGGTTTCGTCTTGTCGCCATCGTCTTTGCGTCTGGTCAGTTCGGCCAGCAGAAGGTCTGTTGGGATCGTGGCCCACGAGACGTCTGTTACCAGGGGCGGGAACAATGGTCAGCGACTGTAGCACGCGAGAGGAAGATTGGGTTCACATGGAATGCGTGCACACCTCTGGTCTGTGGATCCATGATTGCGAAATCGTTTCAGCCTTTCGGACAGGTGAAGTTAGGTTGGTCGTCGCCGGGAGAAGAATGTCGAGGTTGATGTCATGGCGACCGCGTGAAGCGAATATGCCATCAAGGTTTCGTGTTGCCGGGAAGATTTGGGGCCAGATGGCAAGGAGGCTGCAAACTGGAAACGAACCTCCTTGGAGAGGGACACACCCGGCCGGATCCAGCGCGCCAGGCACGGCACGCATGGGATAAGACCTTGAGACATGGGCAGGGGGAACCGAATTGTTCGCTTGGCGCTGCCATCGATCGCTGGCCCGCAGCAGGAGCTGCCGGCCGACGCGGAGAAGACCCACCCAACCGACCCAGCCGACCCAAAATGGACGAAATTTGCGCATAACGATGGGTCCTCTTTTTGTGGGTAGGCCTCGCTATCTGAATACTCGTCTCGACCTCCGGGTTTCGGCGACAACATCACCCGTCAGCCGCAAGAGGAAGCGTTTGTCACTCCTTGGCCGTCAAGTTGAACCGAGGGGCCAACGCATCAATTGCGCAAGTAAGATTACTGTATTGTGTGTGTGTCTGAATGTATCCTTCTTCTAGGCAGGTTTGTATTAATGTTTTATCGCTCGCCTGTGGCTTACTCAATCCTCCTCAACTTCGTCTTTCCACCTCATTATCGTCATTACGCAAGCCCGTTGAGGTCAATTATCGTCAGTCGTTGCTGATCGATGTCACGGGCGACCCATCAAGCCCCCTTCGTTTGCCGATCAGGTTGAGTGCTCAAGGGCCGTACTCACTCCACTCAATGGAGGTCACGTTGTCGTAGCAGCCCACCTCGTTGGCGAACGCGTGGCTCGCAATGGCACCCTCTGGCAGATCCTCGAGGTCTGCACATTGGGGCAACAGTCTGACGGCAACGCAGTCCTCCGGGACGTTCGACTCGATCTCGCCATCCTCATCGACCTCCGTCTCGGCATGCTTGAGCAGGAGGAACTTCCGCCCCTGATAGTACGGCACACTCTCGTTGCAGACTAGGTAGCTGCCAGCCAGGGGAGCCGTCAGGTAGGTGTATGGGTCGGGAAAGTTTGCGAGCTGGACGCCCTTCGTGCCGTCTCCAGCATCGACACGCACAGCCGAAACGGAGTCCTCGGCTTCCGCGATGTCAATGCCGTTGGGGAATGGCGGGGTACCGCCGTCAGTGACGACAGTGCCCTGGCTCTCGCTGATCTCTTGTTGTGTGCCGTTGAGGTACCATACGCGGGCGGAGTCTGTCGAGATGGCGGCGAGCGCCTGGCCGGCACCTACGTGGATTGATGAGAGCGTGTAGTGGTTGATTGACTCGCAGAAGTCCGAAGCTGGGTCCGTGACATTAACGACGAGAGTGAAGCCCAACGACTTTGACTTCTCAGGGTAGCTGACTTGGCGAGCGGCCAGAGGCGAAGCGGTCGTCAGGCCGGCAAGACCGACGAGGAAAGCTGTGTGACGCATGGTGGTGAGATGGGAGATGGAGGAGGAAACTAGTCTGAGAAGTCAGAGTAAGTGTTTCGCAAGCGTTCAGCGAAGATAATAAAAGTCAACGTCAAGGATGTCGTGATGGGTTGATGTATGAATTGGTGTGCTTCGAGGTTGTTCAAAGTCAAATACATTCACTTGGGTCGAGGAGTCTTAAATACGCCAGCCCACGGTTCAACCCCAGGAGGAACCATTGGAGCCATGCTCCTGTCGTTCCACCAGGTTGCAAAGACGACGTCAGAATCTGGAGCCGATGGCGCAGTAGCTTCCCGCCGGGCTTCCCGTGTAATGTCACCGAGTCGAACGATGGCAGGTGAACTACATCCGCTACTGCCAAAGACAGCAGTGATGATACGAAGTTGCAGCCGATCCGTCTGCTGCAGATCCTGAGCAGATCAAGCCTCGCGGCGGGGTTGCTAGGTCGTGCGCTTGACAGATTGCGGCGAGGTTGGGGCGGTTGGGCTGGGCTGCGGTGAGCGCCGACTGGGCGTTGGGTGACAAGTGCGAACCGCGAACCGACTGGGCAAACTCTGACAGCAAGCGTCAGGGCCCGTCAACAGGCGATTCGGAGGGTGCGAGGGGTCCGGCGGAGGCTGAACAAAGGGAAGAAGGGTCGGCTTGCCAGATCTGGGGAAGGCACAGCGTCATGCCGTGCCAAGGAGCCGGCAAGCGCGAACCGAACGTCCGTAACCCGGCCCGCCCTTTTCGTTGATTGATGCCGCTCGTCATCTGGCCTGTCTCGGGTGACTGCTTTTCAGGGTGGGATTGTTCAGATTCGGCAAAAGGAGGGTTACAATTGCTCGTGTCGCAATGCAAATTAAGTGTCGTAGGAGCTGAACGAGGAGCGGACTTCCACCTGTCTTCGTGTTGAGTGAGGGTGTAGTGGCAAGGCAATGATTGTCATGTGGGATGCAGTAGGGAGGGTGTCGACTGATCAGGCCGAGTGGCTGAAGGCAAAATGTGGCTGGTGAGAAATCGAGATATCGTTAATGTCGTTATGAAGTTTGGTTCGCCGACTCATCGATGTTTCCGTTTCCTGCCTATCAGAAAACACAGCATTTGAGTTGTTCATGGCAAGTGGCTGTAGTGCTGACGAATGCCTGCTTGTCTCTGTTACAACTCGACCTTTCACAGGAACTAAACGGGTATGGCATGGATGTAGGCGACAGAGGACAAGATTGAACCGAGATGGAGGCTTCAGATATATCTGATACCTATTATGGACCAAAAATCATGGCGAACCGTGGTAAGTTCTCAAGGCGACGGCGAGGTCGACGATGGCCATTTTGAGGAGTTGAAAGATCACCCATCCATCATTTGTCACAACCACAGCAGGCAGACTAGGAGGGGCCCTAGCGGCCACCTGCCTAACGGCCGACACCTTGCTGCAAAATCCCCGCCACCTTCCCCAAATCGGTCCATGAAGACTGAGTGGAACCAATTAAATCCGTGCCATGGATTTGTCAGACACCCACCATGTCGATGGCGCAATCCAAGCATCATGACTTCACGACCTTCCGCCTGAGGGTTTGATTGAAGTCATTGGAGCACGCTGCGCATACACAGATCAGACAAATAAATACCCTAAGCATCGTCAAGTGCCCTGCAGCCAAGCTTGCTCACATTCTGCCGAAGACATATCAATCTCCTCAGTTACCCATACACCAGGCAGCTCGAAACACCACCCAAACAGGGCCCGTCAAGCCCCTCCAAACCCCGCCATAGCTTCCTCCAAGCGCAAGCGTGAAGGCGACAAAACTACCCACACCGAGGGCCCCCGTCTCACAACAACCAAAATCCTAATACTCACCTCCTTCATCCTCATCGCCGCCATCCTCACAATGCCGTTCGCTCTACCCCCCTTTGTCGCCCGCCTCGCGCGGCCCTTCACCACCTCCACAACCCTCCACCTCGCCCCCCCCTCCAACGCCGAGTTCCCCGCCGGCTCCGCGACCGCGACCATCGCCGCCGGCTGCTTCTGGGGCGTCGAGCACATCTACCGCAAGAACTTTGGCGCCTCTGGCCTCCTCGACGCCCGCGTGGGCTACATCGGCGGCGACGCCTCGCACCCGACCTACCGCGCCGTCTGCACCGGCCGCACCGGCCACACCGAGGCCCTGCAGGTCGTGTACGACCCGTCCAAGGTCTCATACGCCCAGCTCCTCGAGTTCTTCTACCGCATGCACGACCCCACGACCGCCAACCGCCAGGGCCCCGACACGGGCACCCAGTACCGCAGCGGCATCTACTTCCACGGCGAGGAGCAGGAGCGCGTCGCCAAGGAGGTCACTCGCAAGGCCAATGAGCAATGGTATGGCGGCAAGATTGTCACTGAGATCCTGCCCGCCGGCCAGTGGTGGGATGCCGAGGACTATCACCAGAAGTACCTTGACAAGAACCCCTCTGGCTATGAGTGCCCGAGTCACTTCTTGAGGACGTTCAAGCCGCTCGAGTGACAAGGAAAAGCAATGGGAAACGACAAGTGGCAGTGGCAGATCAAGAGGAGGTGGACTGGGTGGAAAGAATGGATGGTCGGAACACCGCCAACATAATGAAGCGTTGACGTTTTAGACATTTTAGACATTTGGCCCAGCAAATTGACAGCAGATTGGCAACACCGTGGTCCTGGCCAATTCGTACCCATCACCGAGAATCGTGCATATTCAAGGAGACAAGCCCAAGCCATCTTGAATTTACAGTCATTGTTCTACATAAAACTCCATAAAACTAACAAAGGCCGTAGCCTCGACCAGAGAGGGGATTGTCTCTCTAAATACATGGATATCCCTCCGCTTGTGGCATCTTCACCGCAGAGTGCCGACGACTCTCATTCGATTGCTTAACGTTTCACACCAAAGCTTCCCGAGCACCCTACTTGCGGCGGTTCTGCTGCATCATCAGGATCTGGACCATCCGAATGAAAATGTTGAGGAAGTCAAGCTCGAGCGAGATGCTCTCGTTGACGGGGTCCTTCTTGATGGCACCAGCCTCGGCGAGACGGGCATGGTACAGAACCTTCTGGACGTCGTACAGCGTGAAGCCGCCGAAGACAGCCAGTCCACCGTACAGCCAGAGGTTCTCGGTGATAGCGAGAGTCCTGACGGCGGTGGCGGGGATGACGAGAGGAGCGAGGCCGGAGGCGGCGACAATGGCGGCACCGGCAAGCAGGGGGCCGCCGATGTAGAGGTACTTCTCCTGCTTGGCGGTGGCTCCGACGATGGAGATGCTGCCCATCATGGCGACGGTGTAGAGACCAGCGCGGGCGATGAGCGCACCGGGAACGAAGGCGAGGAGGGGAGCGACAAAGGCAGCCTGGGTGGCGTTGAAGGCGGTCCAGAGAGCGTACTTGGGAATGTAGCTAGGCATTGTCAGTTATGATACCACAAGAGCATCTCTACCAGGGTGACTCACTTGTCAGGGGAGATGGACCGGGTTCCAATCATGGTCGCGAAGCTGAGGGCGAGGCCGCCGATGCCTACAACCCAGGGGTTCGTCACCATGAGGCGGTACACGAAGCCGGTGTTGATCATCTGGCGAGCAGTCAAGGCGATGATGCCGACACCAAGACCGGTGTGCAGAAAGGTGCTGTTGAGGTACTCGCGCTCAAAGGCAGGCATGCCACCGTCATCCCTCATCTCGCGGTTGAAGACGGCGTTGATGGCGACGAGGGTGCCACCAAAGATGGCACCGCCGACGACGAGCTTGCGCACATTGCTACTACCCTGCTGGCCCTGTGTGTATGTCTGCTGGGTGAAGTTCCTCGCCCCATTGCGGAAGGCGCTGCGGGCGACGATCGAGGAGGTCGTCAGTCCCGTTGTCGCGGTCGTGCGGGCGCTGAAGAAGGCGGGGGAAAGCTTCTGCTTGGGGGAGGCCTGGTGGAAGGCTCGGGAGGCGGTCGTCCGGAAGGCGGCGGACTTTGTGAGTTCGGGGAGGCACTGCGCCAGGCGCGCAGGTCCATGGCGCATGGTGATGTTGAAGGACATCATAAGAGTCCGGCTATGTGTTTGAAGTATTGTTCTCGTATGTTGTGGACAAAGGAAAGCTGTTCGTGGGAGATGGACGTCGATGACCTGTTGAAGTACCTGAGGCACGGGCGGGAGGAGGAGAAGAGCTGCACGCGGAGGCAAGGATCTGATGACGTTCCTGAGTGGAGCTCGGGCCAGAATTGCTGACCTAACAAGATTTTCTGGTCAGCAGCGCACCGCCAGAATTCAGTGGAAGCTTCCGGGGCACGCTCAGGGCGGGTGAACCGGACTTTTGCCGTAAGTCCGCTGGCGGAAGCCCTTCTGGTGGGTTATCACCAACCACCTCGGCAGCAGCATCAGCAGCCCCTGGATTCAGCACCGTCGATGGAAGCCTATTTCGTGAGGGCAACCGCTGAGGAGGATTCGAGCATTGCCAATTGAGTAAGGGATCTCATACGTATATTCATAGCATATATTGCTCGCTCCATCTTGGCCATCGACTAATATCAATTTTAATAATTTTTTTGACGAGGAAGCCCTCAATCGCCGGCGATAGAAATGGTAGCTATCATCATACCTCGGGCTCTGAGCTTCGACAGTTGCCTTTTTCATTATCTGCCATTGCATTGCTCTCAGTTCTTGAATATTTACAAGTGCTGTGTTGGTGAGGTCCTGTCTGGTTACCCGCATGATAGGCAATTTGCCATCAAAAGAATGACGACGCCCGCAAGATGACCAAATCATGCATTCCTCTGGACCTGCGATAGGTAAGTATCAGAGGACGACACGCTGTGGGCGCCTTGGTACTTCGCCGATGGGTCATCCCAGCAATAAATGTATCCTGATCCCACCTCCCAGTTCCATTGTGTCTGGTTTGGGCAATTCGATCAGCCGCACGAACACCTCCCACGTGCGGGTCGTCTCTTGAGCCCACAATCCTGGCTTGGCAGCATGATGAGGCTCGCTAATTCTAGGGGTCGATTCCATCACCACCCTTTAATAGTGATGATCCTGCTTGCTGTGAAGGTAGTTTGAGTTTGCGTACTACATCAACAGTCTGTATAAGATGTAGCTCCTGCCCTCTCACCTCTCTTCCTGGCTTTTCGTCTAAAAGACATCTAATGCTTCGAGTTCATCACCACCGCCCAACTTTCAGACCTCTCCCGTTTCGTCACAACCATCTGAAAGCTGCCAGCTCACTTCCTGCGGTATATGAACCTCCGCAACCATGCGACTCTCTTCATCCCTCGTGTCGCTCGCCTTCCTCCTGGCCGCTGTTGCTTCTTTACCCCTGGATCAAGCCCAAGCACCACTCGTGTCACCCCAGAAAGTCCAGACTCCAACTACACCAGCCCAAGACACAACCAAAATCATCAACGCAGAGCAGCCAGGGGTGGTACCTCAACATCGACCGCTGGGTCACGAAAACCAAAACACACGAAGATAATTCAGCGGCCAAGCCAGCCTCCGCAACAGCCTTCTGCTTCTGCTCGGGAGGCGCCGTCTGCTGCAACTCACCCCACGGCGTCCAATGCGACTACGGCATCTGCGGCATCTAAGCGATTGCTTCGCCCAGCCGAAACAAGCTCCCATCGCCGGACCTCCCGCTTCACGGCACGGTGATCTCGGCCTGCAAATCGTCATCGCTATCGGGGGCGCAAACCACGAGGTGACATTTGATCGCTTAAGTGGAGCGTTGACAACGCCCATACCTTTCCCAAAAAAGAATTGCTGGCGCTGGCCTAGCCAGATTGACGTACTCCCGCCGACCTGGGTCGCGTATAGGCCCCAGCCGCCTTTCCGAGGAGAGTTCTGATTTAATATAATTTGTGATGCTTTCCGGTCAGGGGCAACAAGACTCACGCCGGCGTCTCGGACGCACAGGGACTTCCCTGGCGTCGAATGGCGCAAGTTGGAGTATTTTGCAATGAGACGCGGAGGATGAGGAGATTGTCGCTGCGAGGACAAAGAAGACTGAGGAAAGATCAGGATTCTAAATAGCGAGCTGACAGAAGGATCGTGGCAAATCATCCTCTTGGTCTGCGCCGCAGGTATGCGGCGCCTGTCAAATTAGACCTGAAGTTTAATGAGAGTCCAACAACCCCACCAGCGGTTCGTCTCATGTTGCCTCATCCACGGAACCCACGATGCATCTCGATTCAATGTTACCCCAAGACTGATATCTTGGCATTTCGATGTTGCAATACTCGCCAACTGACACTCATGCCATTCAGACGTCGGTAGAAAATCGTCAATGCCATCGCCACCGCCCATGCTCAAGCCTGACCTGACACCCCCTGACAGAGCCAACAGAGCAGCGAACCGCCTCCAACTCCCGCATCAAATCTCCCGCCTGCGCCCATTTCCAACTCCCACAAAGGTCCAGCCAGCCGTGGATTGCGGGGTTCAACGGCTATGCGTCGCCGACCTCATGCCTGCATCGCTCCACCCGCGCCTTCACATGGCGTGTGGGTGGCCTGGAGGCCTAGATCTGCCTGCCAGGTTCCCTGGCTGCGGTGAGCCCAATATGCTCATCGCGTCGAATGAAAACTGCCAGGGGCTAAATCAGCTCGAGCTGAGCCCCTTGTTGAATCCGAATCATCCGTGGTAGGTAGGTATAAGGCACGGCTGGCTGGCTGTTGACTCGACGTTTTGGAAATACCCTTCATCGTTTTTGCCTGCTGTTCAGAACGGATCTTTCTAACCTTCAGTCACTCTTTTTTGTATTCGCGCATTGGTGCTTTGATTCGCCTACACACTCATTTTTCTGACATTCTTTTACAACCGCAACGATGCACACCCAGTCGTACTTGAGCCTCGTCTTGGCACTCGCAGCCCCAGCCGTCGTCAACGCCGTCTCTGGTAGCGGCCACTCGACCCGGTACTGGGATTGCTGCAAGCCCTCCTGCGCTTGGAGTGGCAAGGTGAGAGGCCCCCGCCCCCGCCTCCCGAGAGATCACTTAGCATAACTGACACGCTTACTATTCTAGGCCGCCGTCTCCGCTCCCGTCCTGACCTGCGACAAGAGCGACAACCCGCTGACCGATCCCAACGCCAAGAGCGGCTGCGACGGTGGCGGCGCCTTCTCTTGCACGAACAACTCGCCTTTCGCCATCAACGACAATGTCGCATACGGCTTCGCGGCGACGGCTATCAACGGCGGTTCCGAGGGCAGCTGGTGCTGTGCCTGCTATGCGTGAGAATGGCCCGTGCCGTGGCTGGGCGAGAGCCATGCTAACGTGCTCATGATAGCCTGACTTTCACGACCGGACCTGTCGCCGGCAAGAAGATGGTTGTTCAGTCCACCAACACGGGCGGCGACCTGGGCAACAACCACTTCGACATTATGATGCCCGGTGGCGGTACGTGACCGAATTCAACAGCAAAGAGAGAAAGAGAGAGAACTCTTACTAAAATCGTGTCTCAGGCCTCGGCATCTTCGACGGCTGCTCCCCGCAGTTCGGCGGTATCCCTGGCGCGCGCTACGGCGGCGTCGGCTCGCGCTCCGAGTGCGACGGCATGCCTAGCCTCCTCAAGGACGGCTGCCAGTGGCGCTTCGACTGGTTCAAGAACGCCGACAACCCCGACTTCACCTTTGAGCAGGTGCAGTGCCCCGCCGAGCTGGTCGCCATCTCCGGATGCCGTCGTGATGACGACAAGAACTTCCCTGCCTTCAACATCATTGGCAACTCGACACCCAAGCCCACTACTTCCAAGGCTGTTGTCCAGCCTGTGACGACCAGCAAGGCCGCGACGACCAGCAAGGCTGTGACGCCCAACAAGCCTGTGACGACCAGCAAGGTGTCGACGACAAGCAAGCCCCTGACGACAAGCAAGCCCCTGACGACAAGCAAGCCTCTGACGACCAACAAGCCTGTCACGACCAGCAAGGTCACGCCGACCAGCAAGCCCGTGACGACCAAGAAGCCCACTACGACCAGCCCCGCGGTCCCCACCAAGGCCCCCTCGGGTCCCCTTGTGCCCATCTACGGCCAGTGCAACTCCCAGGCATGGACGGCGGCGAAGCAGTGCGATAAGGATCTCCGGTGCGTCAAGCAAAACGATTGGTACTCGCAGTGCCTGCCCTAGATCGAGGGCGGGTAGCTTTGCCAGCAGATAGGGGGGTTGGATGAGCTTCGGGCTTTAGACTTCATGCAGGAGACCTGGGTCCAGGGCGGAGGCGGAATCTTTCCCCGAACATATGGTCGTCCGATGCCCTTTCTCTTCTCTTCAATTCTGCCTCATGGCTGGTCGTCTATTAGTTAGCCCGGCAAGACTGGAACTAGAAGCGGCATTCCTCCTTTAGTATCTACTTACAGTATGTTTATCCAATTCGAAACAAACGAGCCCACAGAGCTCGGTTGCTCTCACGGACTGGCGGAAGCTTATTATCTGACGATGATCCGAAATGGCCTGCCGAAGACGGAGGTGGTACTTGCTAGCTTGTAGGAAGCCTTACTCAGATGGGCAGGTGACAGGCTGGAGTGAATAGCGGAATGCAAAGGGAAGGGAGAAACAGCAAGATTGTGCCCCGCTTTCCGACAGCGCTTTTCAACAGCACGACAGCACGACAGCACGACAGCAAAAACAAATGCAAGTGCGACTCAGTGTGACGAGCGGGAGATGTGACGCTAGGAAGTGAGCTCGGACCAGAGCTAGAAGCAGTCCCAGTGCTTCTCGAAGCGGCGCCAGTGGACGCTAAACGGCCAAGGAGGTGGTCAGGGCGCTGGGCCGATTGGTGATCCTGCTGCTCCATGGGGGCCCTTGTGCTGTAACAAATAGCTGTGAGGAGGGGGCAAGGCAAGATTAGGGGCATCCATTGAATCCTGGGATGGAGGAGCATTTCGAGTGTCTGCCAATTTCCACATCTGTCGAGCACACCAACTCCGATCTTTTTTTTTTTTTTTAATATTGGCGACCGAGGTTGGAAGGTGACGAGGGTAGAGACATTGGAAAACGTAGACAGCCGGCACGTGGCGCAGCGCCCGTCAGCATGGAATCGACGTACGACATGCGACAATGATGCGCGAACAGGCGGGCAGCCTGAAAGAAGCAATTACAATCCGATGTTGCGGAGATTCTGCAGCAGCAGTACCACAGACACTGATGACGCCCCTTTCGCTTCACAACAGGCGAGCGACCTGGGACACTCGCCCCAGGTCGCTCGAGCACGGTTTCGTCGCGCCAAACCTTGCGATCCGCCAGCCTGCATCCCCCGACGAATGAGCAGGCGACAAGCTCACCCCTTCGCACGTTATCTCTGGCTGCAGCAAGCCGGCGTCAACGGAATGCAGACTAAACGAAGAGTCCCGTCGCATGACACGGCAGGGTGAAAGGGAGAGAGAGGGTGGGTGCTGGATTTTGCTATGCCTGGCAGGGCAGGACGAGACTGGGCAGGGCAGAGCTACCTAGCTGGCAAAAGGGGGTGTAGGGAGGAGGGGCTTCGGAAGAGCTAGGACCAGGCGGGAAAGCGGGAGAAGTTGGTGACGGTGTCGCTAGCAGCACTCCAAGACCGTGTGGTTGCCATCGCCGAGCCTGCCATTGGGCGACCGACTATTTCCGCCGGCCGATCGAGAGAGGCGGTGACGGTCTGGGGACGGAGGGCACCGCCATTGAAGGCTTGACGCAGCGATGATCTGTCAAAGAACAACAAGCCAGAGAAAGCAGAGACAATAGGAAGAGAGAACCCCAGGGGACCGCTGCCTCGGGAAAAGGTGTGGGCGCTCGGGTGTTTGTTTGGGTGGCTTCTGCCAGGCTTCCAACGGCCTTCCATCTGCTTTCCATCTGCTTTCCATGCGTTCATCCATGCAATGCAGCTTGGAGCAGCACAAGAAAGAGGCATTGTCGTGTTACCCACCCCCAGCCGACATGGGAAAAAAAAGAATGTCTCCTCCGTCCCAACCGACGTCTCCTCGCTTGAAATGGTTTCTCGATTGCTTGCATGGCGACAAAGGCATGAATGACGAAACAGGCGGCCTCTCTCTATTCTCGGATCCGTGATCATGCCGCCCTGGGCAATTCGGCCGTGAGCGGAGGGGAATACGGACGGTTGCGCGCTGAGGCCAGAGTCCGAGCCAGCGTGAGGAAACGGACGGATGGTATGGTGTGTTTGGACTCTGATGCTACTGCAGCCGAGAGCCCCTGTGATCGGGAACGTCTTGCCTTTTCCGCTGTCCGTCTTCTGCGAGTCGGCAGGCCAGGTATCCTAGCTCCCGGCCTTCATTTACTATGCTTTCGCCAGTTGCCGTCGCGAGTCGTGGAAAGCGTCAAAGGCTGGAATGGAGAGTAATGTGTGATTGCTATTCCAATAGACATTCAAAAAAACGCCTACCTTTTGACACACATCTTCTCAACCGGGCGAGCCATGTCATGATGCATCTCGTGAGCAGCATGACTACCAAGAGGGTACCTGACTGCAAGCAACGGCAGGGCAGGCACGACGCAACCCTGGAGCGGGCAGTGGCACCCCAGCACATGATTCACAGCCTGAGCTCGATGACAGGGCAGGAGTCCCAGTGCAGAGGGCAGCAGAGAGGCAGGTGCCGTGTGCCCCACCTGTGCGCGTCATCCCAGAGTGTGGCCCGTGGCCCGTGCGACGACCCCTACCCTGACGTTCTTCCCTCCTCCACCTCAGTTCCATGTCTCGCTCATGCCGGCCCCCTGGCACCTCCTACCCCCCCAGCGCTGCCCTGTGCCTCAGCGCCTTAGCACCCAAGTACAGCACTGAGCCGCCGACGCTTCTCCTCTTGGGCATCGCAATCCCAAAATTCCCCACGTTTCCGGATCCCTCCACCAGAGAGATACCTACCCTTCTTCCATCCTTCAAGCCCCTCATCCTACCATACCTTGTGTCGACGGCGAGGTAGAGCACATCGTCAATTCTCAAACGCGCCTATTGGACTTCATTCTAAATCAAACAGCGTGGCTTTGTTTGGCCTACACCTTCTCTACTTGCTCCCATTGTCGACATCGTTGCCACCGTCCGTCGCGTTTGTGTTTGCCCTCGTGAGGTGCCCCGACAATCCTCCGTTTGCAGCTCGACTGCTGTTCTGGTCGAGCCAGAAACCTCTTCAGCTGGTCACCTCGGTATAGTGGCTCGCCAATACTCTTCAATTCTTGTAAATGCTGTCTGTCCAACACTGGTTGTTAGCCCAAGCTGATCTTGACAAGCTGTCGCCCCTCCTTTGATTGAGCTTCTCGACAAGATCTTGACCCTCCTTTCCCGAAGCTCGTCCTCTTCCTCGGCCACCGCACCCCCGCACTTTCCGCTGTCGTGGGAAGTCAACTACCAGGTCAACCCAGCGATCTATCTGTAGCACTGCCAACGCCAGCTTGCTGTCTAGGCTCCACTGCGCTCTCTTATCCTTTCCAACCGCCCTCAACCGTTCGCTGCCGTCCCGAGACAGCAACCAGCCCCGATACTACAGTCAATACACCGATACGAGACGCGACCGCGAAGCAGGTCACACGCAGGACAATCTTCATACAAACAACCGTGACGCCGAGCAACCGCTCCCGTCCGGTGCCCCTCCAACCCTCTGAGGAGGCGTGTGAGTATGCATCACCCCCGCCCGGCCTTTCCCCCGAACACCGGTACCAGCAACCTGGATACCCAAGACCAGCGCCAGAGCGAAGGAGCGACGACGTAGTCTGTTGGGTATTCACTGCGAGAGACGTGACCGACAGAAGAGCATCACAGGTCGACGCAAAGCGTCCCCGAACCGAAAAGATACAGTCCGTCCGAGCTCTGGCCCTCCGCTTCAAGCAGGGTGGGGAGCTTTCTGACGGCGTATCACATCTCTAAATCTGGCCTCGCCGCGGCCGCGATCGCGAAATCCCCTCCGCAACATGAGGAGAAATCGTTCGGGGTCATCCCCCTCGCCTTACCGGGCCCTAAATGGCGGCGGTCACGGCGCAGGAGGGGTCCCCGATTCCATGTCTCTCATCAGATCCTTCAACGTCGAAGCCACCCCGACCAGGCCTGTGCGTCCATCACCATTGACTGCTTCGACCATCCGCGACATGCCGCTAGACCTTGTCGACCGAATCAGATCTTTCCCCTTGTTCCAGTCCGCCTCGGAAGACTTCCTCGCTGCAATTGGCAACCATCTGAGGCCGCAGGTGCACGCGCCTCAGGACACCATCCTCCATGAAGGTGAAGATGCCAGAGCCATGTACTGGATCGTGCGCGGCGTCGTGGCTGTTACCTCGCGTGACGGTGAAGCTGTTTTCGCCGAACTGAAGGCAGGTTCCTTCTTCGGCGAAATTGGTGTGCTCATGGACGTTCCTCGTACCGCTTCCATCGTTGCGCGGACCAAGTGTTTGCTCGTCGTTCTGAAGAAGGAGGACTTGCAGACCGAGCTACCACGCTTTCCAGAGATGGAACAGGCAATTCGTCAGGAGGCGCAGGAGAGGTTGAATATCCTCAAGAAGAAACGCAAGGAAGGCGGTCACTCCGACAAATCCCCTCCGATAGGCACGAGCACCGCGAGAGAGCCTGTGCCTGGGGAAGTGTCCATGGGCGAGGTGGGTGTCATCAAAGAGGGATCTGTTCACAATTCTAAGAAGCGAAAGTCACCGAGTCCAGGCGCCATCGAGGATCCCGCTGCCGGCAGTGCTCTCGGAAGTGGCATTGTGAATGTGCGCAAGACTCTCAAGGAGTTTCCTCTTTTCTCGACCTTACCCCCTGACATTCTGCACTTTCTCGGCCTGAGCGCGCAGCCCAAAACCTACGCCCCCTTTACCGACATTGTCTGCCAGGGCGCACCCGGCAACGATATATTCTTTATTGTCCGAGGCGAGGCTGAGGTGGTACGTGAGCCAGCCAAATCCGAGGACTCCTTCAGAAAGATATCCCGAGGGTCATACATAACACCACGCCTGAAGGCAGGGCAATATTTCGGCGAGGTCGCCAGTCTTGGCCTCTCAGAGGGTCGAACTGCCTCTGTACGGTCCATTACCACAGTCGAGTGTCTCATGATTGGCGGTGACGCTTTGGAAGAGCTTTGGAAGATGTGCCCCCCTGATATCAAGTCTCAGGTTGAGGAGACGGCGCGAAAGAGATATCGAAAGGCAGATGATGATGTCGAGATGAGTGACGTCGGCACGGAACAGCAACGAAGCAAGTCAGACCCTCCAACACCGACAACACCAAAAGTTCTCCCCCATGTCACGTTTACCACGCCATCGAAACCGACATCACCAACAAGGGAAGATGCTGGAGAAGCAATGGAACCCAAAGATCCTGACCCATATCTGAGTGTCAATATGGAGAATTTACGAAATCGTCGCAGGAACTCACTCGCCCCTCCAACACCGCAACCCGACACCCCGACTCCCAACGTGTGGAATGGGAGGCACCAGCCGCTCGACACCTCCCCCATCCGATTTAGTGTCCCTCAGTCGCCCTCTGACTCTGAGGAGGTGCCACCGAAAAGAGCCAGAACGCTGCCCCATCGACCCCTTTTGATGCAGATGCTTTCGCTGCCTGACAAGGTCCTGGTCGGCGCTCTTCAGTTCATGAGCGTGGGCGAGTTGGTGCGACTGCGTCTCGTATCATTGCACTGGCGCAAGATAATCGAGAAGGACCCTGGTGTGTGCATCAATGCCGACCTCTCGCCATATAACCGAAGAGTGACGGACCATACCGTCAGGACTGTCATCGGGCCGCTTCTGGGTAACCGGCCGGAGATGATCGATATCAGCAACTGCTTCCACCTAACCGACGAAGGATTCAAATCCCTATGGGAGCAATGTGGCCGCAACGTAAAGCGATGGAGGATGAGATCTGTTTGGGACGTGTCGGCGAACCAAATACTGGAGATGGCTGAGAACGCCAAAGATCTTGAGGAGGTTGACTGGAGCAACTGCAGGAAAGTTGGCGATAACCTCCTGGCCCGGGTCGTTGGATGGGTGGTACCAGAACCGCCACCACCACCGCCGCAGAACAAGCAAGTGGTCATCTCGAGTTCGAATGCCAGGGGCCGAAACCAGAAGCAGCCACCCCGGCCTGCCGCTAACATCCCAAAACCCGGCACCGTAATTGGGTGCCCCAAGTTGAAGCACCTCAATTTGTCGTACTGCAAGCACATTACCGACCGCTCGATGGCGCACATGGCCGCGCACGCTTCGACGCGTCTGAGGTCGCTCTCCCTCACACGGTGCACATCCATCTCCGACGCCGGATTCCAGTCATGGGCGCCGTTCCGCTTCCTCGGCCTCAACCGACTGTGCCTCGCGGATTGCACATACCTGTCCGATAACGCAATAGTCGCGCTTGTTGGCGCCGCGAAGAACTTGACGCACCTCGACCTCTCCTTTTGCTGTGCACTTTCTGACACTTCGACCGAGGTTGTCGCGCTGGGCCTCCCACTTCTGAAGGAGCTGCGGCTGGCGTTCTGTGGCAGTGCCGTGTCAGACGCTAGCTTGCAGTCCGTTGCGCTTCACCTCAACGAGCTGCAGGGCATATCAGTGCGCGGCTGCGTGCGTGTAACCGGCAATGGCGTGGAGAACCTGCTCGACGGCTGTGGACGATTGACCTGGGTCGACGTCAGCCAGTGCCGCAACCTCGAGGGATGGATTCGCACCGGCGGCGTCGCGCGTTGGGGCTTCGACGAACGCGGCGGCAACGGCTTGCCCTCGCCCAGCTCCTCCGACGACGGAGACCGACCGAAGCTTATGGCGAGGGCCATGTCCATGGGGAAAAGCCCGATGGGCCACAGTATGGGAATGCCGGGACGAACGATGAGTTTCCGAAGGCGAGCAAGGAAGCCAGTCTGCTTCATTGTTGAGAAGGGGACTGGCGTTCTGCGCTGATAGTGACGGGGCATGTAGGCGGCTGAGACGTCTTGCGATGTGAGGATGAACAGTACCCCGATCTGAAGTTGACCCCAGAAACCCAAGTTTGGGTGATTTCCGGAAGCTGGTCGGATTTAACTAGGCAGTGGTGATATTTCTGGACGGAGAGAAAATCTTGGCTACATCAGGCTGTACATGAGCTATGTGTTCCCTGGACATGATAGATGGTGTTCTGTGAGTAGCCTTAGCTGGGAGCAGGCCGTTTGTTTGCGTATCATGACCATAGTAGATATTAATACCCTGTTCACATGTCTGCGAGACGCGCCGTGAATATATCCTTGAGTGAAGGCTGTCATACGACCCTGAGACTGGGGATGTAGGGTTCGATGCGGTGGCCCTGGCAGCAGTTGTGTATAAGGATCCAGACTAGGACATTGGACCATGATTCACTCGTGGAGCGTCTCGATTCTCAAGTCGGACGCGACTGGAGCGCGGAGCGTCATGGCCTTGGTCAGGTTGTTTCTAAACCACGCCCCTCGGCCGTCCCGCATCGTAAGAAAACTCACACGACCATCACGGTGCACAATAAGAATTGTGAGCGTATGTTTCAATGACCAATTGATTTCTTGTCTAAACTACACAAGAGGAGGGTTGGCATTCTTCAGGAGCATCTCAAAGTATTCCTGGAACCAACCACCAGCCTCAGGAGCAGGCGTAAAGGCCGAAGGGCTCTGGCACATCTCGTCGAAGCGGACGGCCGACTCATCACTAGTTCCATCGCTCTCACCGCCGGGCTTAATCCAAACAATAGCATCGGTTATGTCGTCGGCGACCTCAATCGTAGGACGGGGACCGAAGCCCGTACCCTTGACGTTGCACCAGTGGCCCCACTCGAGGCGCTCGCCGGGCTGCACGCCAGAGCGGCCCTGGTCGACGATGAAGTGGGCGGGGTATCCCGCCTCCTCAAGGTGAGGAGCGAGGGCCTCGTGGAACTTGGACTCGTCCCACTGGGCGTTGGGCTCCGTGTAGGCCGGGGGCGTCGTGAGGTTGTAGCCGTTGAAGTTGGAGACGTTGGTGACGATGCCGCGGACGGCCTTGGGAGAGCCGGCGTTCTTGTAAAGCTCGGCGTACAGCTCGGCCGTGGGCTGCAGGTTGCCGTCCCAGCCTAGCCACCCGGCATGGCCGGCGTCGATGTAGATGGCGACGTTGGCAAAGTCGAGCGTGGCGAGGCCGTACTCGGTTGCCTCGCGATAGGCGGGGGCTGCGTTGGCGCACTTCTCGACGCCCATGTTGGTGATGAGGTTGGCGAGGCCGTCTGGCTCGTAGGCGATGACGATGCGGATGTCGGAGAACTTCTTGATGAGGGCGGCGATGGGGTCGATGTACTCCGTCTTGTAACGGTTCAGGCCGTCCTCGGCCAGGAGCAACTCGCCGGCAGAGGCCTTGGCGGAGCAGTCCCTGTCGGGGAAGTTGTAGACGACGAGAGTGGCGGCGTAGGGAGGGCTGGCGCCGGCGGCGTTGGCTGCGCGGATCTCGTGGAGAGTGCTGTTCATGAGCTCGAGCTTCTCGATTTTGTCGCTGATTTTGTCAGCGCACAGGCTCTTGAGGCTCAATGCCAGGTTTGTGTGTTCTTACAGCCATTGGAAGGTAGAGATCTTGGCGACCTCCTTGGCGGCGGCGACGAGCTCCTCATCCTCGATCTGGGGGATGGCGAGGGTCTCGATCTCGTTGACATAGTACGGGTCGGGGTACAGCTGAACATCGGCGAGCGGGTTGCCCTCGTAGGTGGCAACGTCACGGCACTTGTTCCTGTGCGGGCTGGCCAGAACGGCCGTCGTCAGGGCCGCGGCGACGAGGAAGCTCTTCGTAGACATGGCGGCGATATGTAGGTCGGTTTCCTTGTGATATCGAGCAACGAAATGGAAGACTGTCACTGACCGAGGAGGAAGGATCTGGCATCCGGTGAAAGTGGTAAGAATTGTATATGTCTTATACCCCCGCCAAGGTGGATGGCTGACCGCGGTTCCGTCGCCGCCGTTGCAGGCTGAAGTTGAGCATCCGGCCAGGAGGAGAGCCAAGACTTGGGCTTCGCAGCATTGCGGTCGAGAGGCGCAGCAGCCATCTGGGCGGACACCAAGGTTTGGCGATACAAGGAACGGTGGAGCTTCTCCAAGCCGGAGGCTTCCACAAGGTCTCCGGGGTATCGAGGGCTTGACCCCCTCGTCTCTACCCCAACACGGCAATGGCGATCCCCATCTTCTCCGTGCCCAGAGACTGGAGCCGGCGGAGATTGGAGAGATGCCAGGTAGAGGGGCACGGCCACGACCTGCAGGCTCCTCGTGCCTGACGTGATGGAGCGGCGCCAACGTCAAATATATGGCGCCGAGCCTCTGGGACCTTGAGCTTTCCCAGTTTGGGATGATCAGGGAGATGAAGGATGGTTAAAGAAACCCAAAATCTGGCTTGGCTCTCCATTGGAGGGCAGCTGGCGGGTTACTTCTTGCGCAGAACGGAGAGGAGCCCTCCGGGAGGACGGAACGGAGTGGAGTGTGTCGCATTGAGCCGGGGCGGATAGGAGGGGCCAGTGAGCCGACTGAGAGATGCGATGACAAGGGAGCATTTGGCCCGTAGCGATGACGATCCTGGTGCATATTGGATGCAAAGCCGAAATGAAATAAGTCAATGGAACGAGATTGATTGGGGATGACCGGTAGATGCCGTGATGTGGAGGAGGCCCTTCGGCCTTTCGAGAACGAACGGGGAGGGAGTGACAGGGACCAGCCAAGTTGAAGTGGTCAGTCAAGGAAGGAAGGACTGACTCATCATGGGCCCAGGTTCATGTCTCTGAATGGCAGGCGCACAGGCCACACCTTGTCTCCCGTTGATTCATCAGGTCCCATCGCCCCTGCCTGTCTCCAAGAATACCCCGCACATCCAGAGATGGGAGCTGGAGCGAGGACCGACACTCCGACAAAACTCTTCGCCCAAATGCGAAGTACAGCACATTCCCACATGCCTCGCGCGTGGTCAATCGCATCAACTGCTTGTTCTTCAACATCGACGACATACCATCGGCTAAGATGATACCCTTGTCCCTTCTCCAGCCTGGATCTCTCCGATCATTTCCCAATATCTCAATAGAGGACCTCCCGCTTCCGTCTTCGCCATCCCCTGACACGCTTCCGCATCGTCACCCGGAGACAATTCTCAGATTGAGGACGCCACTTCGATCATATCGACATCTCCCTCGATATACATTTGTGCATCAACCCCACGTCATCCATGACCGTGGGTCTCTCCACCTCGTCACGCGATGGCGTCTGGTAGCCCCGAATTCTCGTGGTGGTACATCTTGAACAGCGGCTCCCACACGGTGACGGCCCTCTTCGACACGCGTCCATTGAGTGGCTCCATGGCTGGCACAAGTAGCCTCTTCTCTGCAGAGCACTCAATTGCCTGACCATTAAGGGTGTCGTCCTCGAGGAACGTGTTGTACGCCGCGACAATACTTGCCACCGGCGTCATGCTGCGCAGACACAAATCAGCTTACCGTCGTTCACCGTCCTTTTGTCCGAGACCTTACCACTCAGGCGATACTGCAGCAACCATTGCTGGCGGAATGATACTGGTGGCCACGATACCAGGTAACACCACGTTGATCCGGATATTCTCCTTCTGTTGCACTGCATCAGCATCTTGCCGCCGCACATGTCTGCAACAGCTCAGAAACGCACAATCTTGAGCACTCGCGATGTTGCTCGCACGAAATTGACGACCGCCGCCTTAGCCCCATCGTACTCTGGATATGTTTCGTGCGGGTACAACGCCGCGACACTGCCCGTCGCCACGATGACACCCCCCAGGGGTCTTGTTCTTGCGCATAAAGTGTGTCGCCAGTTGCGTTCCGTAAACGACACCCTTCCAGTCGATGTCAGTGCATAACAGGCTGGGCTTCGGAGGAATCTTGTCTGAGTCTCGGTGGTCGAAGATGTACAAGGACTCCTTGTCGACTATGCCCGCGTTTGCAAGCAATGCGTCGATACGGCCGTGCCGGTTCCAGACCTCTTGGAAAGTCCTTGCTTGGCTATCATAGTCGGCCACGTCTGTCCTGTGGAAGCTGGCGTTTGGTCCGAGTTCCGACGACAAGGCGTCGTTGGCGTTGATGTCGGCCATGGCGACATGCCAGCCCTTGCCTGCGAGATTTCGCGAGAGGGCTTCGCCCATGCCGGACTGCTCTACGTCAGCATGGCGTCTCGGTGATCAAGGTATGGACGTACAGAGGCGCCTGTGATGATTGCAACTCTCTTGTCGCCCATGGTGATGATCGATCTATTGATTGACCTATGGATCCTTTCGTTGTGTAGACGTACGACCCGGACGATTGAGAAGGCTTGATCAGTAGATCAGCACACACATACGACTAATCATGGATTAAGCTGAGCAACTGCTGCCGCCTGCGAACCAAGCTTCGACCTAGCAGGCCTCCGCATCACCAACTCCGCCACGGCTCTTGACATCCAGGACTCGGTTCTCGTGTGGTTCAGTTTTGGCAATGTCGGATGGCAATCACAACGAAAGCGGCAAATGTGATGGCCTCACCGTCCTGGGGAATCTGAAAAGTTGGTCACAGGGGCCATTGTCGCTCAATCCATGATCGAATGACAGCACTCATGTTGGTTTAGTGGAGGTCTAACCCCATCAGGTCTTGGGCAAGCTCGACGACGCAGCCCTATCGCGGGGTGTTAAAGGGCTGCGGTCTACGGATGTCTTTTTCCAGTCGTCCTCTCAAACATTCTTCGCTGGCCGTGTGCACTGCAATCCGCCTTCGACAGTGTTCTTGGAGAGCTCAGAACTTTTTGTCCCATGTTTGCCTATTCTGGAGAAGAGTTCCCCAGCTTTCGACACCCTCCCAATCTAGATTCTACGTCTTGCCGACTAAATCTCCAGCGAGCAAGCTCTCCAACTTACGGACGCAGTCCCAACCCATCGTTACTTCGTTATGAACATCTTATCAGCGTCTTCAGAAACCATGGATAGCTTGTCTGCCAGCTCGAAGCCATCCCTGCAAGGCCACAGGGCTACCGGAAGTGGGGGTGGAGATGTTTTTCCGCCGCCTGAGGTCTGGGGTAAAGGGTCATGGTCAAGCGATCGGACCAACTCCCGGCACTAACACAATCGGTTCAGACTAACATCTAGACGACTCCATTCGCATGCTGAGCTTGATCTTGCTTGAGTCGAGTCGCGGCTTCACGAGACAACCAAGGCCCAGGTGGCGTCAAAGCGAATTGTCACTGCTGTCTGATAGGAAGCCTGCGCGCCTGTCGACGACCAGCCAAATAGCCCGTCACGCCCCGCGTGCAAGTTTCGAGGATGACAACCACTTATTCAGGACTCGTGCGAGTCTCATAATCCTTAGACCCATTTGCGAGAGCACCCAGCAAAATTATGGCTTGCTCCGAGGCCGCACACGCTGATAGCTCACCTGAGGATGGCACCTCCACAAGACATCACTCTGAAATAGACGTGGAGAAGACCAGAGATGCCGTCCACGCAGAGAACAAGGAGATGGCATCTGTTTCGAACGATGATACGGAATATAACGTCACCTTCAAGACTTGGATTGTGGTTTGGGTGCGTCTCTCTATCCCTTCGCAAGCTCGAAAGCTTCAGGGCTGGGATCGGCTGCTGACAATCTTGAGAAGATCCTCGCGCTCTCATACGGTATCTCCTTCTGGATTGTACCCGCACTCAGCGCTGCCCAAGCAGTCGTGTCTGCTCAGCTCGGGGACCCCGCCGCATCGGCATGGTACATCCCAATCTACACCATGACGGTGACAATCGCCTTCATGATCTGTGGTGCCAACTCGGACCTCTTCGGCCGCCGCTGGTTCATCGTTGGTGGCAACGTGTTGCTCTTCATAGGCTTTATCGTTGGAGGCACCGCAAAGAACACAACATCCCTCATCGTATCGTGTGCTCTGATCGGCTTTGGCGCAGGCAACGCCCAGCTCGCGGCTTTTGCACTGCCAGAGCTGCTGCCGAACAAGTGGCGACACTCGGCCATCGTGCTGGCTGATATTGGGGTTTATTTTGCCGTGGTCGTCGGTCCTGTGGCTGGACGTTTCGCCATCGAAAAAGGTGAGGCCTGGCGATGGCTTTTCTACGCACCCGCCATTGCTGTTGTCTTCTCCTTCGCCGGGCTCTACTTTTACTACTTCCCGCCGAGGCACCCACGTGGACTACCTTTTGCCCAGGCTCTTCGCGAGCTTGACTACTTCGGGGCTTTTCTCTTCGTTGTCGCAACGACACTCATCCTGACGGGCATCGTCTACACAACAACATTGCCCTCGGACAACCCACGCGTCATTGGCACGCTCGTCTCGGGCTTCGTCTTGATGACCTGCTTCGGCCTTTGGGAGACCTTCGCGCCCCTGAAACAACCTCTAACACCAACTCGCATCTTTACCCGCGACAAGGGCCGCCGCTTGACTGCCCCTTTCGTCGCCGGTTTCGTCGTCACCATGTTCTACTACGCTCTGAATGTCATCTGGCCTACCATGATCGCCGTCTTCTTCACAAACGAGACAACCGACTTCCGCTACGCCATCGTCCTCACCCTACCCCAGAATCTCGGCCTCACTTTTGGCGCCGTGCTTCTGACCCTCTTCGGTTCCAAGATCGGCCACTGGCGCTGGACCCTGACCGGCAGCGTAACAGTCATGGTCGTCTTCGGCGCCCTGCTCGCCCTCGGCACCCCCAACAGAAAGGGCCTCATGATCGCCATGATCTTCCTCTCCGAGATTGGTTTCGGCTGGGCACAATACCTCAGCATCGCCTTCATCCAATTCGGCACAGACCAAGTAGAACTTGGCATCTCAGGAGGCCTCGCCGGCGTAGCACGTTTCGCTGGTGGCTCCGTCGCCATCTCGGTATACACGACCATCTTAACCAACGTCCAAGGCACCGAGGCCGCTCGCATCGTGCCTGCGGCCGTCACGGCAGCGGGCCTACCCGAGTCATCCGTCGCAGCGCTCATGGCGGCTTTGCCACTTGGGTCTGCGGCGATGGCGCAGGTGCCGGGTATCTCGCCCGAGATCATGGCCGCTGCGGGCGCGGCGTTTCAGCAGAGTTATGTTGTCGGATTGCGAACGACGGCGCTGTCGTCTCTTTCTTTTGGCGTCATCGGGATCATTGGTAAGTTTAGGATGCGCCTCTAGACCCTAAGAGCCGTCATGCTAACATGAGGCCGTAGCTTGTCTCTGCTGCCAGGACATTGGCCCAAGGATGAACGATAAGATCGAGATTTTCCTCGAGAACGACGAAAACGCGGACAAGAACAAGTATCACTAATTTTCTGGAAATCACAACCACGAGGCTTTTGTTTCGGCAGATCTTGGGCAGATGAGGAATTTGAACGCGATTTACAGAGACCAGACCACCATAGGGCGAGAGGCGGCAAGGAATTTCGCAGTTTTAGACCACAATGCAGTCGCTCCAGGCTTAATCTCATTTTCAAGTAGTATTCACTTACTCGCTATCAATCAAGACTCTCTATGACCGCAAGATCTAGTATCATTGCTGGCTAAAACTTGAAGCCCGCAAACAGTCCCCCCGAACCACTTTCGCACCACATGATGAATACCTTGATTCAATCGAATATCATCAAAGTCACAGCGAAACCATACCTGGTCGTAGTGCACGACACACAATCTCACTACAAGTTGGAGGACGACTCAACCTGGAACCCGCCTACGGCTTCTCATACCCGGTCAGAACGAGTCCATCGGGCGTCCATGAGGAGTACGTTTCCCGAGTCTCTGCCCTGTGAGGCCAACACCATGCCAAAAGCCGCTTCTGGCGAGATCTGCATTGTCACAACAACCTCCACAGGATCCACTCCGCTGGTCCAAGACGTAAATCTTATCAATTCAGATCAGATCAGATCAGACGTTCAACTTGGCCGAGACCCAGCCCAGCCCTGCCGGGTAACGCCTCCCGAGTGACCGCTCCGTCCTCTTAGCGCCTTATGAGAGATGGTGTCGCGACTGATCATGGCGTTGCCAAGAAGATATAGCAGATAGCTGAGGCGGCGTTAACGAGGTCTGCCGCTGACGGGAGGAGGCTGAAGCAGGGACCGAGCCATCGCCGGGTCGAGGCCCAGTGTTGCTAACGGCTAACTGGTACATAGTTCCACACCATACAAGATCATTACCATGGCTTGAAGCCGGCTGCATTTGGTAGAGAGAAGAGATGTAGATGTTAATTCCTCAGAGCCAGTGCCAAAGACCACAGGTCCGTCAGCTGACAGCCTGTTCTAGCAGCCAGCCAGGCTTCTGAAGGCTCTGAGCCTTTGTGCTCAAAGCTGGTTCCATCGCGGAAGAATGATGTGGACGCCGTACCTGGTTCCGGCAGCATTCTCCAGAGGGTCCGTTCGGCTGTGAGCTCCGTGTCGTAGGCGGGGAGAGCAATGGAGAGGTACTCCTCCCAGTCTTCGGAGAAAAAATTATAATGCGCCTTCGTCAACTCCCAGTACTCTGGATACCATCCTGCAAACCCCCAGTCGATGATAGCAGCAAGTCGCCCGCGGCGCACAATAATATTTCTTGGGGCCAGGTCTGCATGCGTAAAACAAGTCCGGTAGCGACCCATATGCGTTGTGGCCACTTCTCGGCCAAGAGCACCGGCTTTGACGTCGCCCATAAGTAAGTGCTTTCGCGTCAAAGAATGGAACTCGTCATGGGTCATAGGACCAAAGAACTGAAATCCGATACGGCAGTCATAGGCGGGATTATGAGAAGCCGAGCAGACGATATCTTGCGCTGGGGGCTGAAGCTCCCGAAGAGAAGACACGTACTGTTTGACGTCTGCAAAGATGGTGTTCCTGTCGTCCGTTGAAAGGCCAGCCCAGGCGGTATCTAGGGCATCGCCCTGGATATACGCCATCTCAATGTAGATAGAACGGTTCTCGGTATGAATAGCAAAGATTCGAGGAACTGGGATTGTTGTGTGCGAGGCGATGTATTGCATAGCCTCGATCTCAGGAGGGTCGCATGGCCCCTTGATGACACGACGCCAGCTTACTCTGACAGTCTTTGGGCCGAGGGGCGGAAGAGCACATTGCCGAGCCAGAGGCGTAGTTGCTGTGGTGCGCAATGAATCTGGAAACGGACGAGATCAGGCTGGAGAAGAATGAAGATAAGGGAGACTGGACATTTCGAGGGTGACCACCACTAACACAGTCGGTGGGGGTGGATTTAGACCCCCATTTGACAAGCGAGCCACGCCATTCCCGAGGTGCATTGGCAATGGGCGACCCACGGTGGCCAGGAACGAGGGGGTGGATCCCCGGTACGTACCTCCCGCGGCCGGGCCCATGTAAGCAGACTCATCGGTGAATCCCCAGATGTGCATAAGGATGTCCTCCCATGTAGAGAATTTTCCAATCAACTTCGCATTAGGGTCCGCGCAATGCTTCAAGAACTGCTCGCATATCTTCAAGAGTCTCGAGGCGGAGTCTTTCTTGTCCGACTCCCCTACTTCATTGGACTCATATGGGGGATAAGCGGGTACCGTGGCGATCAGCGCCCTGGTAGACTTGCCAGCGCCAGCTTTACCACAAATCCAGTAGGTTCCTGAGCCACTGGCTAGCCACTGGACAAAGTCGGACCAAGGCTTCTGTGTCGCGAGTGAGTTGCAAAACACCAATTCGCACGTCTCTTTGTGACGCGGTTTCACGGTTTCGAGCCGACCCGTCATCTGCCGAAAGTAGATGCTGTGTAAGATGCAGTATCCCATGTAAGACACATCCCGGCTCTCGGCCTTGGCTAGAGAAGAATGAGGCGCACATCGAAATTGCATGGCCTTGCGCTGCGTGCTATGGCAGTTTTCTGGGGACAGGCTCGTGTTGGCGAGTATCGCTGCCCACCATCTTGGTCTCGCCGCTCCTGAGGGTGCAGATGGCAGCGACTGTCTCCCCATGAAAATGACGGGCGAGATCGTCGCTCTGATACAACCGGGCTTCAAGAGCCTGGGCCCAATCTGAGGCAACTGACTTTTGACCCTCTTGGTAGACGGCCAGGACCTCGACAACGTCAGATGGATTGCTTCCGAGTCGCGCACTCTGCGTCAGGCTTTGAATCATCTTGATATCCAGGGCGGGAAGGATTCGCAGGGCAATCTGGCTTCGGAAGTCGTCGAGCACGCGCAGCCTCCGCTTAATGTCGTCCTCATTCCAGACTGCTTTGATAGCCCGCATCGTGTTCTTCGCCATCGTTAGAACCTTCTTGGACCTGTCCTGAGGACTAGACTCGCGTGATGTTGGTGAACTTTTCGATCAAAGTTTTGGCTACACCATGACACTGGCTGATTAGTTCTCGATTGCTCCACCGTTGGAGACTGGAGGGTTAACGGAGCTGTTACGCTGCTAAACATGCTCTGATAGCTGGTACAGTAGGCATTGAGATCGTCGGTCGTCGTCATAAAATAGTCGTATGAGTCGAGCACGTATGCCCCAGCCCAGCGCCCAGAATTTGCGAAGCTGGTGTCGCGTTGGCAGTTGGCAGAGGTCTGATAAAAGTACGGCGGCCGAGGGCACTGGACACGCCAGATCTACGGCTGACTAGAGCCGTCGAGTACGCACAGTGGGGCCCCTCGGACAGATCCGATGCAGGACCCACACCTAGCCGGCCAGTTAAGGCATTTCGGACATCACATGGCCCCTACAAACTTGACCAACACTGTCGGACGAGCTGCACAGCAACGGCACAGTTGGCCGGTGGTGCACCACTCTTGCTGCCATCAAGCGAGCGATTAATCGTGGCTGCAGGCACTGCCTCATGTCCCTATGATCCCCATTCGCCGCCTTGGCCGCCTAGAAGCCCCTAGCTACACAGACGACGCCTGATGAGGACAAGCCTTGTTCGGTGACACGCCAGACCGCCGCCTGCAACCTCAAAAGTTCCTGGGCCAGCCTCTTTACCCCGCCGCCTGCAATACCCCCCCCCCTGGAAGCCCAGGAAGGGGTCTCATGAGACGGGTGCTCGCCGGCTGCATCACAGATCACGCCGTCGGTGCAGTGTAGCTTTGCCACGCGGCCCTGGCATATTCAAAGAAGCCCAGGTACGTGTCCTGACTACGCGGCCTTGGCGGCACAGGGCTACAGGGCCTCAATATCGACTTCCTTCATCAGCCTTTCCATTCCGCCTTGAGAACCTTATTTCATAGCAATTGTTCGCCTGTCCGATCATCGTTAGCGTTCACCAGATCGTCGCTAAATACAGGACCTTCCTTCGAGATTGCTTTCCACTTCTCCATATCCCACCTCATCTCTCTCTACGAACCTTACATCCGCATATTGAATCACTTCCTCTCCTGGCTTGAAGAAAGCAACTCCTCTGCTTCCATTACACCATGCCGTCCTTCTTCAGGCGCTCCAAGGACAAGGAGAAGGAGGCCAAGGCCGAGAAAGCGGCCGTTGCAAGACCTGTGACGCCGCCACCCGCTTATGGTGACTCTGGCCATGATCTGTCCGCCGTGCCTGATATCGACGATGCGCCGCCCCCGTTCAGCATCAACGACAGTGGTGCCAATGGACTGAGACAACTCACAGCTGCGTTCACTTCCCTCAAGCTCAATACGCAGAACGACCCCGATGTCGACTCATGCTTGGCTCATCTGAAGCTGCTGCATGCCATCCAGACCCTGAAGGACGACATTGGCTACACAGATGGCCTCTGGGATATTTGGGACCATCGAGCGGGTCCCAAGCCGGACGACGCCGGTGGTTCGAGTGTCACAGGCGAGCAGTTGCACATCCTGTCCATCATTCGCGAGAAGCGATGGGCCTTGTATCTTGCGCGGGCTGTGGACCGCTACGAAGCTTGGTGGAGCTCCCTCCCATGCGAGCTCCTGACCGAACAGGACATGGAGACAACGGGCAGTCCAAAGTATGAGAAGTTTCCAGAGGGGTCCGAAGACTTCCCATGGACGCAAGATGACCTGCCACCACTAGGTATGTGCCACCAGAGCCGGGACACTGGATGGCCGACTGCTGACACTCTCCAGATGTGCTCATGATCTGGCACACTCACATGCTCAACCCGCGAGTTTTCCTGGAGGACGCCATGAGACGCGGTCTCAAAGCCTTCTGGACGACAGGCATGCCGTGGGCGCAGGTCAATGCCGCCATCGACTCCAAGTTCGACTATAACGTCTCTGATGAATGCAAGGCCAAGTGGGAGCGCACGACGGGTAAGGCCTGGCTCAACCAAGACGACTCTAAATTCAAGACCCTCGAGTGTCCCGCCTGCCACTCTGTCGTTGAGCTACCTTGGACGACCTGTGGCCTGCCAGAGCTTTACAAGGGAGTCGCGTAAGTAACGAAGACATGACGGCTGATGCGAACGTACTGACATTCACCCAGGCGTCCTGGGCTGCACGGCAATGGATACGGAGACGGCGAATTCTCTCAATTCTGTACGGCGGAATGCGGCGTCCCAATCGACAAACAGACATTGCCTGTGGTCAAGTTCATCCAAGACGCGAGGCTAAGTATCGAGAGCTCGATCCCCATGCCTGGATCCATCCTCGACCCGAAGAATGGCATACCCAAATGCACCAAGGCCCCCATCGAAGGCTACCCACTTGCGGAGCTGAGATTTCCGAACCGTCTCGTCAAGGCCGTGTATCCTCAACTCGAAACGTTGATCAGGCCAGGAATGACCAAGTCAGAGATGCCAACCATGAGGAGTGTCGCCGACATTATTGGGAACACCCTCAATGACGAGCTTGCCCTCAAAAGGATTCAAAACCCAAAGAATGTCAAAATTGAGGTCAAGCCCGGCAAGATGCTGGTACGCGACGACATTCAAAACACGGAGCGATTCCAGTTTCGCAAGATGATGAGCCACTACTGGCAGAACCGCTCCATGTTCGGCCTTGACCTCGCCGCTGGGGCCGTCCGGCAGGGGGTCTTCATCGACAAGATGTACAAGGTTCGCGGGCTTCCGGTTGTTTTTCACTCGACGCATGCTGACATTTTCTCAGATTGATTGGCTTCACAGCCCTTCGGCGCGATCGACGATGTCTCGCCTGCTACAAAAGTACGACCGCTTCATCATGATCATGCTCACGAATCCTGGACACATGATCGTGCCAACTCTTGATGTCGACCTTGCATGGCACACACACCAGCTTGCCCCCCGAGCTTACTATCGATATACAACTTCGCGCACTGCTGAGTCCCAGACCAGGCAGGCCAAGTTCATCGATCACAACGATAAGGTGGAGGAAGGTGCGCTGGGAGACGCGTTCGTTTTCACGTGCAGGAAGTACATGAATCTGTTCAACGAGGTGTACTCGGAGTGTACCTGCTGGTTCTGCGAAGGTAAGCCGCTCACCGGGTCAGGCACCCTGCCTGCTTGTGACACCTCTAATACCAAGATAGCCGTGCGAGACTTGCATTCATCCGCGGGATTCGCGAAGAAGTCCAAGGCCCAGATAGGTATGTCTGCCGACTGTTCCAGCGCCCGCGTTCTCTCTCAGTCAGTCCATACGTTGGTTCTAACATTCCCAAGCCATCGACGACTTGCACAAGGTCACGCCCCCCATCACGGACAAAACCACCATGCCACACATGTCAACCCACAACGCCGTCGGGGCCAACGAGCAAGAAGCAGTGCACTGGAGCCGCCGAAGCGTCAGACAGCACTCCCGTCACGTATGGAACTTCCGCCTCAACGAAGCCTACACGAGAGCCGCCACCCGAGCCAAGCGCCGCGGCATCACGCTGTCGTCCAAGGAGGCCTACTACAACCACTGGGGCAAGGACTACTACATGTTCGGTCCTCACGTGGCCCCTTCGTACCTGAAGCCGGGTATTTACTACGACGATGACCCGGGGAGGATCCCCATGGGCAAGGATGCGTGGGCGCAGTGTGCGCAGGGGTCTTGCGGGCCGAACGACGTTGCAGCTGGAGGCTGCGGTGGACCTGGAGGCTGCACGCAGGCATCGGTACGTTGCGCGATTCGGCACCATGCTATTTGTGAGAAGATTACTGACGATATTCGCTCCCGCAGGTCTACTCGGGTCTCAGCATGAGTGAGTCAATACATCGCACTCTTCGTAACATTATGGGGCCACCTTGGCTAACACATTTCCGCAGCTGGCAAAAACAATGGCATACATGCAGGTCATACCGCATACGGCGGTATTGGTGTTGGGTATGGAGCAGGAGGAGGAGGATGTGGTGGTGGAGGATGTGGAGGAGGCTCGTAATACGACAGCAAAGCTATGGAGTTGCGGCGCAACATCTTGTGTCTGCACGAAGCGGAGGAGACGGAGTAATTGGCGCGCATTGGAGGAGACTTTTGCTTTACATCGGTTGTAAACAACATATTTGTGCATTAATCTATGACAATTGACCATGATATGATACTCCGGTCGTCCTCAGAAAGGCCACTAGATCGTCAACGCCGTTGGGCTCATTGACCCAATGCCCACCGTCACTGTACTCGTGCCACTCGACGTCCAGACCACCTCGCGCTCGCAAAGCATCACGTAGCGCAATGCCGTTGCGCAGCGGAACAACATCGTCGTCAGCGCTGTGAGTCAGGAACACGGGCGTTCGCCTCAGGATTTGTGCGCCAATCTCGGCCTTGTCAACCTGATCGGCGAGCTCGGAACACAGGGCTCGTGGACTGTGCTCAGGAGTATTGGCAGCCAGAAGGTCAATCCCTGGCATCCAGCTGCTCATCCCAATGAGGCCGGCCAGTCCGTTGCCGGCAGCAAAAAACGAGGCTACCGCCATCGTAAAACCTTGGCTGATACCTCCCAGGAAGATGTTGCTGCGCTCCACGACTGCCTCTTCTTCAGCAACAATCCGCAGGACAGCTTCAACGCTCATGCGAAGCCCGGGCTGCTGCAGCTCGCTTCGCTCACCAGGCTCCTCTACGGACCATATATCGAACCATTGCGAAAGAGATATACCGAAACGCGCCGAGGGGAGCAGTGGCGCGGAAGGGAACACCCAACGGACGGTGGGGAAGAGGTCAATGAGTGTGCGAGGACGATTGGCCGGGACAGAGGCCTCACTTTCGAAGAGCTCGGCCGCAAATTCATCGGCGACACTGTCGCGGCCATGTAGGAGGATGATGGTATGAGTGTGTTGATGATTGGGCGCGGGGCCCACACTGTGAGGTCGCGGATCCATCGGCTGGCTGGAACCGTGAACTGTTCAGGATGAACTACTTTCAGGTTTTGGCAGGGTGAAAGGTTTGCTGTCTCAATTTTGGTCGCTGCTTGGTCTATTTCCTGTCAGCATTGTGTCATGCAATTGGTCCGCTTCGCGCAATTGAGCAAGGTCATGCCAATAGGCGGTAGGGTAGAGACTTCTCTCCTCCGAAGTTGGGGCTAAACAGCATGGGCCAACGGAAACCCCCCCCCCCCCCAGCCAAAGGAAAATATGTCAGACCCGTATCTGTACCATGACGCATACCTGAAGCGTCACGGCTTTATCTAGGTCTGGGGTTTCATCTGCGGCTCGGAGGCTATCGAGGTAGCCCCAGACTCCTCGACCACTGGGTGGGACGAGAAGACTTTGCTAGCCGGTGGGTATCCGAGAAGGATGAGCAACGTCACGGCGCACGGCGGGCGAACATTGATGAGGCTGGCGAAGAGTTGGGGGACAATGTGTATTCGTGGAATCATGCGTGATGCCTTTCTCTCAAATGAGAGCCGGACGCCTGGAAGTGGCGGTGCGCAATGCCACCGATCCTAAATCCATCATGTTGACCGACCGACCGATCGACCCAAAACCGAACGTAACCACCGCTGCCCCTGCCTCTGCCTTGATTGTCAGCATGGCGATGCCTTTTCTCCCGTTCGTCTCCCAAGAAAAAAAAAATGCCGTGATCGTACCATCATCGTTCCTTTCCCCGGGTCAACGTTTATCGCTGGCCGCTCCAGACGCTCTTGAGGAGACCGTCACGCTGAGCGAGGCGGTTCATAGCGTCGTCGCTCTCGCCCATGGCGCGGACGAAACCGGAGAGGGCGTACACGTGGTTCTCGCCCTGGACGGCACGGCCGTTCTCGTCGACCTTGGCGATGGAGATCTGGACGGAGGCGTGGTCCTTGGCCTTGATGATGCGGTTGGTCGCCGAGCACTTCCTCGGGACGTAGCTGAAGTTCAACAGACGTTAGCAAGCCAAACTTTTGTGCTGTGTATGCGACCTCGCGCCGCGCGGGGTGGCCGTCGTCGCATGTTCGGGGGGATTGCTGCATACAGGTCGACAATTTCTCCGCGGTCGTTCTCCATGGCTGCGATTTGGATGGGTTTGGGGGGGTTGACGGAAGTGTTGGGTGATTTGTCTTCGCAGGTGTTCGGTCGACAAGAGGCTGTTCAAGAGGGGGGGTTGGAATTTCTTCACAATTTTGGTGTTAGGCCCCGAATTTCGAGCGTCAGTGTGGGGTACGTACCGGGTGCCGAAAGCCAGGGCGGGCAATGTCAGGTGACCTGACGACACAGGTGGTTTTTCTTATCTAATCGACCATGTGACTTCGTGCTGGTCTCGCGGGCGTCCGTGCACTCCAGAGACGCCCTTGGCCCCCTTGGCCCCTCCCTCAGCACCTCGGTGTATTGCATTTGTTGACACTCGCGCATGATTCGACAGTGGTACCCGTCGCCACTCCAAGACAGTCGCGCAGGCATTCAACGATCGACGGCTACTCGTCACCAGGGCTTGCGGCTCGGATGTTTACGCTTCTTAATTGATCGAGGCCACACCCTTCAACCCGCTCAATCTGCTTCGTCTCGCATCGGGAAGATGCCCACTGCGCATCCAGCCGCGGCTTTTCCGTTCTGCCGCGTCCATGGCCAGCTCGTTCAAGTCGCGGGGCCATGACGTCTCGTCGTCTCCGCTACCCTCTGTCGATGAGATCTTCGCCAGGATCACCAAGCCGCCGATAAGAAACGAACATGGCTCCAAGCCAGCTTCCGAATGTCTGGAGCGTAAACCCATGAGCGCCGCGAGCTTTATCCGACCCGAACCCGTGCCAATCGACTTGATCACGCCGAATAAGCCATATCCAGAGGCAATCGAACCCGATTCGGACGATTCAGTCTGCGTCATCAAGATCCCAGTTCCAGGCACGAAGAAAGCGAGACGCAAGAAGGGCTCGGGCAAGCTGCGCGAGCTGAAGCCAAAATCGAAGAAGTCAGCCGCCGAGGAGAAACCAACAGAGGACAAGCCCTGGATGAAGTACTGGGCTAGTGTATCACCAGAGTCCAAATCAAAGAAGAAAGCCTGTACAAAGTCCGGAGAGAATTCTTCGACGGTGCGGAGCCACCACTTTCCTACGCCCATCAAGGCGAAGGAAGATCAAGCCACGGAACCCCAGCTGCCTACTGAGAAGCAGTCTTTGCCTTTAGATGAGCCCTTGGATTTGGTCCCCGCAGCAAGAAGAAGAATTGATTGGACACCGCCGCCTGCAGGACAACCAGCTCTCCACGGCTCAGCATCTTCTGATATCCAGGAGCTGCTGTCTTCCGCCGCTAAGAACCCCAACGCGGCGGTATCCAGGGAGACCTTCGAGAAGCTGTTGGAGAACTACGCTCGCAAGGATGACGCGAGCGATACGAAGCGCTCTCAAACACCAGAGGGCATCCCCGACGCCCTGAAGAAGCGGAAACATGTCGAGCCGGCATCGACCAACAACTCTGCGACAATCACCACTCGGGACCCCTCACCAATCAAGAAAGCGCCAAAAAGAAAGAAGCCGCGGACCATCACCGAGCTAGCCATGGCGGCGTATGCTGCACCTGAAGAGCCAGAAGCTCCGCCTTCGGCATCGCTCCTAGCTTATTTAGAACCACAGGCCAGCGCGGACGCTACGACTACCAAGAGCAAGACCAGCAAGAAGCCAACCAAAAGCAAGAGGACAAAGAAAGCCCCAGAACCAGCACCAATCCTTTTCTCGCCGGGTACGGCCATCCGACAGGTAGTCAACCAGGACTTTGTGTTTGGAACGTCAAGTCAACTTGCCCGAGAGCACTCACCAACTCTCCTTCGGGATCTCCAGACCGCTGTGCGTGCCTCTAAATCGAGCCTTGATGAAATGCATCCTTTTTCCACTCCATTGAATAGTGACGCCATCGAACCCCCGCCTCGCAGGAAACTGTGGGAAGTTGGTACTCGCGACGACGATGGCAAACTTGTCGATCTCGAAATCATCAACCTCGTCGACACCCCAGTGGCCAATGTTCCTGATCAAGGGGATTTCTTTGGATACCTTCAAGCCCACGATGCAACCCCGACTGCCGTTCGAGAAACAACCGAAGCTACTGAGGAAGTCGTGCTTCCCGATCTTAGCATGGCTTGCGAAGACTCAGCAAAGATGGCCTTGGTTGAGGACGTTAGGCATAGTTCCCCTTGCATCATTTCGAGCAATCCGGACACCATGGAGGCCACCGGAGTTCCACAGCAGATGAGGACACCACCTAACTCGATGCATCCGTCGAAGAACTCCAAGCCTCCCGTTGTCTCCGTGTCTGAGCCGGCCGCTGCTCCAGCCGCGTCGGTCATCGAGTATGCACCCACTGGCCCAACAAGACCCAGATATGACCTCTATACCGATTCGCAACTCACCAAGGAGATCAAGAAATTCGGGTTCAAGGCGATCAAACGGCGCACGGCAATGATCGCTCTACTCGGACAATGCTGGGATAGCCAGAATAAGCCCAGAGTGGCTTTGAGTCCACTCCCTTCCAATCAGTCACTGTCCACGATGTCCGGGCCGTCCTCGAGCGCTACGACGACAAAGGCAGCCCCTGATGCCCCGAAGAGACCACGCGGCCGTCCTAGGAAGAACAGTGTCGCCGAGGCCGCGTCAAACGAACCTCCCCCGTCTGCACAGCCTCCGGCCCCGTCACCAAAGCGGCCCCGGGGTCGACCCCGAAAGGACGCTGGCGATACGGCTGCGGTTCCCACGACGAAGGCGAAGTCTAAAGCGAAGCCCAAGGCAAAGGCAAAGGCGCAAGTGAATGACGAGGCGGGAAGCACTGAAGATCCAGCACCACCAGCAACACCAACGAAGCGGCGAAAGACAACAAAGCCACGGATTGCGCCAGCCGAAGTTATTGAAATACCAGATTCGGCGTCAGATGGGTCGCTGCTGTCCCCTGAATTGGCATTCTCGTCACCTCCGGCTGTTGAAGTTTCGTTGTCGCTCGATGAAGACGTTGACATGTCGCTCGCGCCATCAGTCACGAGCACTCAGTCTAATCTCATGGATCACATCACCAAAGCTGTAAAGGCAGCGCCGCCCACGGAAGATCCCAACGAGCCATCGTGGCACGAGAAGATGTTGATGTATGACCCGGTCATCCTAGAAGACCTCGCTGCGTGGTTGAACTCGGGACGATTGTCTGAAGCGGGGCACGATGGTGAGGTGTCGGCGTCCGAGGTTAAACAATGGTGCGAGTCCAAGAGCGTTTGCTGTCTTTGGCGTGTGAACTTGTCGGGCAAGGAGAGGAAGCGATATTGATGGACGGTCGCATCAGGATATTGATACCCATGAAGATAGAATCCTGGTCTAGGGATCGGCGAACATGAGCAAGCCAAGGAACATGAGCTGCTAGAATCATTTCACAATCAACGATTTTATGACTTTCAAATAGCTTCATTCATCGGAGGTGATGCTTGGCGTTCTGAGACACTAATTATAAGGCCTTGGTCATTCGACTTGAATCGGGAAGGTCGTTCGTCATGGCGATCAAGACCAGCAGCAGCCCCAAAAGGCGCGCTTGGGCGTGGACCTCGGCACGGAGCCACTTTGAGCTTCCCCCGCCATGTTTCCCGATCAATTGACACCGACATGGACATCTGAATCCCCATCCCCGGACGACGACTTCTCTCTATGTCATTTTAATGTTTCCGTCATCTTCCTGTTCCCGACTGTTGGGACCGGCGACTTTTCGAACCACAATCATCATCCAGCAGCCTGTCACGAATCACCAGACAAAAGCCCACCTCTCTTCTTGGGCATCTCATCACGGCTACTCGCGGCCACAGATTGTTCCTGCATCCAGAATCATGTCAAAAGCCCGAGCAGCGTCGGCTGGGTCGAAAGAGAAGAGACCAACTGTTGCTCCGCGGCCAAGTTCAAGGTAGCATCCAGTATCCGTCCAACCAAGAAACATGTTGCCGAGACTGACAATGTCACAAGCATCCTACTATTGTCGCCAACTAACCAGGTACTTCTCCTGCATCGCGTCAAGACGTCGAGCTCTTTTGCGTCGGCACACGTCTTTCCCGGCGGCAACCTCGACGCATTCCATGACGGCGATATCCCCGCCGAGGATGCCCAGGACAGGCACACTGATGGGCCGGCCTACCGTATCGGTGCCATCCGCGAATGCTTCGAGGAGACGGGCATCTTGCTGGCGAGACGGAAAGGAGCGAAAGACGACGCTGCGCTCGTGAGCCTGCCGACTGGCGAGAGGGACGCCGCGCGGAAGCAGATCCACGGAAACCACCTCAGGTTCAGCGACTGGGCAGAGAAGGTCGGCGGCGTCCCCGACGTCGAGGGCTTGATCCCCTTCACGCGGTGGGTCACGCCGACCAACGTCCCCAAGCGCTTCACGACGCAGATGTACCTCTACCTCCTGCCCGACACGGCCGCCTTTGACAGGGTGGAGGCAGCACAGCAGCAGGAGATTATCGTGCCGACGCCCGACGGAGGCGTCGAGCACACTGCCGCTCGGTTCGACGACGCCGCCGCCTGGCTGGCCAAGGCCGATGCCGGGGAGATCATCCTGTTCCCACCTCAGTATTATCTTCTCCACCATGTGGCTCGGTTCTGTTCTCGGCAGGGAGCGGGGACGTCATTTTCCGTGTTCGAATCGCAGAGGGAGAAGCTTCTCGAGTTCTTGCGCAAGACGCCGACGGCTAGCTCGGATAAGGGGACGGCGCACCCCACGTCATCGATTCCGTGGTCCGAGAAGGTCATGAGCCCTCAGAACCTGCTCATTCGATCATCGGACAACCGCGTCGTGCTTGGACTCGACAAGCCTGGGCCGGAACTGAAGGATTCGGGTCGAGGAGGCGACTGGGAAAGGGTCGTACTCGTCAAGTTCTCAAAGGAAGGGCCGCGAAAGGTCGAGGTAAGGGACCGGGAGCAGGTTTTGGCCGAGGAGAGAGAGGAGAAGGCTGGAGAAGGTTCTGGGACTCGTCACAAGTTATAGGCAGCACGCTACGGGCGGCAATCGAGGCGAGGTAGGACCCAAACGAGCGGTTCAGGTCCCACATGCTGTTCGACATACCTTGACTCATGCGACTACTCTCATCTTGCAGCACATCATCGTTCGGGCGTGATCGTTCCTGCGCCCGCGATCTTCTGAGGAGATGTTACAGGGCTCGAGCTTTGGACGCCTAACAAACCGGGCGGAAGGCGGTGGTGAGCCTAGAAGGACTTGCAGGGAGCAGTCTACCACGCCCTGCACCCGTCGGAGTACGAGGAAGCATGGGCATTGCAAACTACCCAAACGGTCCGCCATTGCGGCTCTGCTTCCCCGCTCCTACTCACCATGCTGGTCGCAGCAATGATAATCTATCTATTGGACTGGCTTGCGAGCATCACGCAGCATGCAAACCGACCAACGCAGACTCCTTATTGGTTCTGAGGAGGGCCGGCGGCCATCATGCCATGTCCCCTTGGCTCATACATCATCGACCAGCATGCCTCCCCCACCCCCCCCCAAAGAATCTACCTGCAGAACTTCTTCATTAAGGTACCTAGGCTGGGTGGCCATCGGCTGGCGGATCTGGCTTGGTGCTGGCTGATTTTCCAACCACATCCATTCGTTCGTGCTACCATACCTCACTCACCGTTCCACGGCTTAAGTGGTGTCTGCCACACCCCAGTCAACGACAAACTCCAGTAGCTTCATGGACAGGTTGTGTTTCCTGGTTCCAGGGAACCTCTGCGAGCAAGCACTCTCTTCCTGATGGGGGGAAAGGCCTTCGGACTCTTCCCTTCGCCCGCAATGACCGGGGTCCCGGCCTTTAACACGATTGTCCTGCTTCAGCTGCCTCTCGATGATAGGCCTGGCCGTTGAGGGCCACGGAGTCGCCGATATGCGCGCAGTTTGATCCCTGATACTATGGACAAGTACTATCCTGTCATCTGTTTCCCTTTCTTTCAATGTATGTCTGGGGGTTCTCAAGCTCGTCTCTGTCTTTCGACTGATACCAAACAACAGGTATCCCGGCCCGGAAATGAGCGGACGAAATACCGCGGTGTGGTTTCCAGCTACGTCAAACCCTTCGGAGCTCACCCGAGTCACCGCGAAGTCCGACTTCCCAATGGAGGGATACCCACTTCCGAGAGGACGAGCTTTGGACTCATATACCCTTGGCGCTTCATCACGCCAACATCACCGTTCCATGCATGCGTGCGTGACGCCAGCTTTTACGCCGCGCGACGCGCCTGTACTGATCATTATCCGTCCAATACATCGTCCACGTCTTCCATCGCCATGTATCTTAGAAATCCAATGATTGGGTCGACATGGTCCACGCTTGCATGTGCTTGACGACAGACATTCAACTCATCATGCAGCTTCTCTCGTTCCGCCAGTGGAAATTTCGTCCGTGATGGGCCCGCTTGCTTGTGAAAGCTCATATCTGGTCTAGTCGTCTCCGAGGAATCGCCAGCCAGCGGCGGTAGCCTTGAGTTTGGATGTCGTTGCCGAAGGACGACTGGGCAAGAAGGAGGGGTCACGGGGTCTACTACATGAAACTTCTGCTGGCACACTACGATTGGACCTATCCGACAGACTGGCGCTTCTCCCTTCATCTGGACAATCTGAACCATCCCGTTTTCGTTCACCGAAGCCTCTTGCCCAAGCTGGTGGCAGAGCCGCACAAGGATCATCCTCGCCACTTGCATTCGTCCGCTTTGGGCGTTGACGATGAGCTGGCGAGGTGATGATTCCGTCGACGATCGTTGGTCTGTACGCTAAGAGTCGTGCTGAGACGAGCATGCTGTGTCCCCGTGGGGTTCACTGCATGCATCTCTCGGCTCGACATGGTCGTCGATCGTGGATGCCAGCTGACCTGGAAGTCCGCGCGAGAGACCAGGGTGGTGGGAGCTATATCCGCCGGTGAAGAATCCATGGCGATGATGACGGGCCGCATGGTGATGGCCGCCAGCGATGAGCATATCGGTAGATTGGTGGTGATGCTTGGTGGACGTCAACATCGCCATCAGCGGAGTGGTCCAGGTGTATACTTCATTTTTCCGGGTCGAGTGTTATAAATACTGCCTCCCAAGTCGGGCTCTGGCGACTCCTCGCTCATCTGAGAGTAAGCACAGCGCAACCACTCGATTATTTCGACTTCTTCATCTCCAGAATCAACAACAACGAACAGGAAGTACTACGTCAGTCCTCTCTACAAAACGCAGCCATCATGTCAGCCCCATCCACAGCGTGAGTCTAGAGGGATTCCAACGGGTTGCTGTTGTGATGACTACTAACAGCACACTCAAGGCCCGCGACCGCCACCGGCATGGCTGGCTTCATGCAGGACACAGATAGTGTGCCTTACCGTCTCCTCGCCAGCGGAGGGACGTCGCCGCCGCCTCCCCCGCCGACGCCACCTCCATCGGCAAATTAGCAGCGCCAAATGATGTGGTGCTGGAGAGCGTGGTCACTCCTCTCATGATGCGAATGTCATGAGCAGGGGGTTGGAAGTTTGGCATACCTCCATGTGGGTGCCTGCCTGGTTGGCTTTGAGAATGGACGACGGTCGGCTCGCGACGATTGAACTGGTTCCTGTGATTTTATTATGTGTTTTGGGCAGCAGAGCTCTCGATGGGCCTTTGACACCGGCCTTCGAGACTATGAATGGGATGACGAAATTGCTGGATGGCAACTGTGGTACGGAGCCCACGAGACTGATCTCCCTGGCGGAACGACACGATCTCATGTGTACCTTGCACATGAACATGATATCCTGAATATAAATACCGATTACTTTTTCTCTATATCCTAATTGTATGCAATATTATGATTAAGTACGTTCTGTGACTACCGTAGTTGCTTTTGTATGTCGACGATGGCAAGCGACGTTGAGGAAGCATTAAGGGCTGGATGCCTGGATGATCCGCCAGCATGAAGATACAAAGACAACAAACAAATGACCGTTTTGGAAATCTCACCGTGTGAAGAGCCATTTTGTTGCCTTGAGTAGCAAGGAGCGTCAATCAAAACAAAGCTGAGCCTTGAGTGGGTGCTTGCCTGGACAGAAACTGCACTTTCCTCAGGTTTCCAATCCTTCCATCAACTGTCACCCCCGTCCTCCTTTCCTTCAAGCGTGTCTTGAGCCAAGTCATCTATCTCATCAATCAACATGGTAGCCTCTTTTAGGCAGCATCCCGTATCATCAGCATCACGGACAACACCCTCATCCGATATGGCAAGCTCCCACAATGGCACAAGCGACGGAGAGAGTGAGCAGTCAGGAAGCGCCTCAGAAAGCACTGAGAAGATGTGCAATCTTGGCGCAACGCTGTTCATCCATGATACTAGCGTTGGTGATATTTTACACAGCGTTGTCACCTCGTCCACCCGGGCCCTGGGCGTACCTCAGATCAGGGTGGCCCCATCGCATGCCAGGGGCTTGACGCTGAGTATTAATCCCATGGACATCGAATCAGAGTTTGACCATATTGAGATGCACCAGAAGTTGGTGACTTCCCTGAACAATCTCGGCTACCAAAGTGCACACGTCTCGGCCCTGCTTGTTCCGCCCCGTGACCAGGCTCCGACCGAGTGGGGCTCTCCGGCTCCGGGGCAGGAGCGGCCGGCGCCCCGCTTTCGGAAGACGGAAGGCGGCAGAACGCCCGATATCACGGCCCCGAGTCCTTTGGGTAACTACAATCCCTCCCACAGTAGCGGCTTCAAGGGTTCCTGTTCCCGCGCAACCAGTTTTCTTCCAGCTACACCAAGATAGACTGATACCCAGCTGCCCTTGGGCTTTGACTCCAGGATCATCAGAGACCGAAATCATATTCTAATTCGTATCGTCGCAGAGTCTGATGCTCCGAGCACTGCCGAATCAGCCTCCATCCATCCTACGCGTTCCCAAATCTCTATCGTGCCCGACGAGATGGCCTCTACCCCTGTCGAGGCTCTTGACCTGGCCGACCTTCACCTTCGTGTCCGCGACATGGACACCACGGAGGTCCAGATCGGAGACCGACCCGCGTCATCCCCTGGCCTGATCAAGTATGAGTCGGGCCCTTTTGCCGTCCAGCGCGACGAGGACATCCGCCTCTTGGCCACCCTCCCAGCTAGCGACGATCCCAAGTCTTTCATCACTGACGACTCCATGATCGAGGAGTATTCGAAGGAGGCCCGTCAGATGCTCCACTGGATCAAGGTTGAGTTCATCATCCATCAGAAGCAGCGCGCTCGCGACATCCAGAAAGCCAAGAAGCTCCGGGACGACACCCCCAAGACCACCGCCTATCGTTTCGCAACCCACAAGTCTCTTGACCGTGCCATCAAGCGCGCCAGGGTTGCCTACGAGCGTCTCGGTGCCAAGTTCAAACCCGACGATATGCCCGCTGTCATCAAGGCAGGCATGGACGCCATCAACAAGCTTGATGATCTCCTCACGGATGACGAGAACGAGGTCCTTGACGCGCTCATCGCTGAGGTAAACAAGCAGATCACCGCCAACCATGCGTACCAGCAGTGCATCGCCAAGGGCAAGCAGGCCACCGAGCCGACGATCCAGCGCATCTCTGTCATCCAGAAGACCATCTGCACCTTCGAGCTTCGCGTCGTCATGGTCGATGTCATGTATGCCCAACAGGAGGTGGACGCCGAGAAGGGTCAGCGCCCCAGCAAAATGACTGTCCAGAAGTTCCTCGACAGCGACCCCCTCATCGAAGCTGCCATTAAGCTCATTGGCGATCTCGTTGAGGAGCTCGATCTTCACATGAAGATCCTTCAGGAGAAGGCCATGATCATGGAGTTGTAAGCACAACATCTGCCTTGCGTCTGTCATGTGCGAAGAAGGTGAGCTGACAAGGAATCAACAGCATCTTTGCCGGAAACAAGCAGTGTGTCATGCGCCATACTCTGACCCTCAAGCTTCGCGAGGCTCTTACCAAAGGCTGGTGTAAGTTTCTTCTTCTCCTACATGACGGGACTTTTACAGTGCTGACGCGATTCAACAGATTTCCCTGGCGACGCCCACGAGGAAGGCCAGCTCGATGCCGAGACTTTCCGCATGATCCTCGAGGCCGTCATGGCCATGGACATGGAGACTTCGGATTGGAGTCTCTAGGATCAGACTTCTTGAGTTGATCTCTAACACCCTGGTACCCAAGCTTTGCGCCTGAGCGTGGTGGGAGGAACAGGGAATTTGTGGCTGGCTTCATCGTGGCAAAGTGGCGATGCGAATGTTTTTGTTTTCTTGATCGAGGGGGGACCTGATTGCTTGACAAGTTCACGACTGTTTGTGGAACCACGACAGCTGTAAGTCCCTCCGACTCTTTCGAGACGATCGAATCACGACAAAAACCTGTAAAGGAATCAAAACGCTTAATGCGTCTTCCTTTTCCCCGTATTGCAGTGAGTAGTGAGCCATGTTCAGGCAGTGAGTTGTGAGCCATGTTCAGAAAGTGCAGTAATGGTGGGGGATGAGCGAAGGCTGGTGTTGAGGAAAGATTAGGTGAGAGAAGGAAGGCAGGAGCGAGGGTGAGACGATTCCCAGTCGATGCCCTCGTTGACTCAGCACCCAAGCTGGATGCCCCGCCACACTGGCTGACTGGCAGGTGTGGTCCTACTTGGAGTACCCCTCAGCCCCTCCACCAGCACAGACCAGCCACCTGGCAGAGGAGACCAATCAGCAGCAGATTCCGTTTGGAGGAGCCATCGAAAGAGCTAGAAGGAGCTGGCCCCGATTTCTTTCCTTCGTGCTGCGACCCCAGCTCTGGATCCCGGAGAACTTGAGAACTTGAAGAACCCGCAACCACAGCAAGGCTTCTATCACCTTTTCCCCCTTCCTGCAACGAACCCAACCACTGATCTCTTACGCTGTCTCTGCTCTTTACGATTTGACGCCCACACGATACCCCGAGAAGCCGACTCTTGCTTGATTGATTTCCTACTGTTCGACGATACGATCCTCCGCCATGTCTACCGCAGACGAGCTCAAGGCTCAAGGCAACGCCGCCATTGCTGCCAAGAACTATGACGAGGCTGTGTATGTTCTCTCACCTCCATTCCTTACATTTCGAAGTATTCCCAAGTGCTCCAGACTAATACCTCCCCAGCGACAAGTTCACCCAGGCTATCGCCATCGACCCCACCAACCACATCCTCTACAGCAACCGATCCGCCGCCTACGCCTCGAAGAAGGACTGGGACCACGCCCTCGAGGACGCCGAGAAGACTGTCGAGATCAAGCCCGATTGGCCCAAGGGCTGGGGCCGCAAGGGCACTGCGCTCTACGGCCAGGGCGACCTTCTCGGCGCCCACGACGCCTACGAGGAGGGCCTCAAGAAGGACCCCAACAATGCCGGTCTCAAGAAGGATCTCGCCTCCACGAAGAGGGCCATGGAGCAGGAGACTGGCAGCCAGGGCGGCGACATGAGCGGCGGCCTCGGAAAGATGTTCTCTGACCCCCAGCTCATCCAAAAGCTCGCCAGCAACCCCAAGACCAGCAGCCTCCTCGCCGACCCCTCGTTCATGATGAAGCTCCAGCAGATCCAGCAGAACCCCGACAGCCCCGACCTCTTCTCCGACCCGCGCATGTTGCAGGTGCTCGGCGTCCTCATGGGCGTCGACATCCAGACCCGCGACCCCAGTGAAATGCCCGAGGGCGCTGGCCAGCAGCAGGACGCCGAGATGACCGACTCCATGCCCGAGCCCCCGAGGCCGTCGGCACCGAAGAAGGCTCCCGAGCCCGCTCCCGAGCCTGAGGCCGAACCCGAGGACGAGGAGGCCTTGGAGAAGCGCAAGGCAAAGGAGGCGGCCGACAAGGAGAAGGCGCTTGGCACCGAGAACTACAAGAAGCGCAACTTCGACCAGGCCATCGTTCACTACACCAAGGCATGGGAGCTGTACAAGGATATCACGTACCTGAACAACCTGGGTGCGGCGCACTTTGAGAAGGGCGACTACCAGGGCTGCATTGACGCATGCACCAAGGCGGTCGAGGAGGGCCGACTCATCTACGCCGACTTCAAGATCATCGCCAAGAGCTACGCGCGCATCGGAACGGCGTACGAGAAGCTTGGCGATCTCGAGAAGGCCGTCATCAATTACAAGAGCTCGCTGACTGAGCACCGCACACCGGACGTCGGCCTCAAGCTGCGCAACGCTGAGAAGAACAAGATTGAGAGCGCTCGCCTGGCGTATATCGACCCGGTCAAGGCCGAGGAGGCGCGCGAGGATGGCAACAAGAAGTTCAAGGAGATGGACCTGCCGGGCGCCGTGGCAGCGTACAGCGAGATGATCAAGCGCGCCCCCGACGACCCCAGGGGCTACAGCAACCGCGCGGCGGCGTTTGTCAAGCTGCTCGAGTTCCCCAGCGCCCTCGAGGACTGCAACACGGCCATCAAGAAGGACCCCAAGTTCATCCGCGCCTACATTCGCAAGGCTCAGGCCTACTTTGGCATGCGCAAGTACTCCGAGTCGGTGGATGCGTGCAGCGAGGCCAAGATTATCGACCAGGAGCATCACAACGGCGCCAACTCTCGCGAGATCGACCAGCAGGAGCAGAAGGCCTTTTCGGCCATGTACTCGGCGCGCGATAACGAGACGGAAGAGCAGACCAAGGAGCGCCTGGCGCAAGACCCAGAGGTGAGTTTTGAGAGTGTTGCCCATTATTGACGTCATTCATTCACTAACAATTCTTTCTCCAGATCATGGGCATCATGCAAGACCCCGTCATGCAGGCTATCCTGCAACAGGCGCAGTCGAACCCGGCGGCTCTCCAAGAGCACATGAAGAACCCCGACGTGCGTTCCAAGGTGCAAAAGTTGGTTGCCGCGGGCGTCATCCGCGTCGGCCGGTAAGGGCGAGGTGTACGAACAGGACGGAACCGTCGGAGGACGAAGCAGAGAATGAATAAAGCGGAAGGGAAGAAAGGTCAGGAAAGGTCACGCTTAATGGACCGGCGGTAGGCAACCCTTTTCTCGTGTAAGGTATCCTAAGTGATTGGCAGTTGTAGGCGCGTGACCAATGGGAGAGACATGTCAAGACAAATCGAGCCATTCCACGTGAGCAGCTGAGGCTGTGATGGTGTGCAGCACTGCAGCATGACCGAGTTGAGCCTCGAAGGAGGACTCATCAGGCGTCAGTGTGTGTTTTATGGTGTGTCGACGAGACTTTGCCTTTCAGGCAGATGATGGGTTTTGCAGCTCGACATCACGAGTCGGGGGGATGGCTGTGGCGAAGGTTTTGATTGAAAGTGACGACTTTCCAGTCGCGAAGGCGCCTTTGCTACGAGTTTGAACGTCTGTTTCGTTTGGTTTCCTTACTTCTATATGATCCGATTCATCTAGTCGCTCGTTTGGAAGATTTCATCGCTGCAGCATGGAATCACAATCACCAATGTTGGAGGGTGAGATTCACCCATGCACAACACCACAACAAATCTATCAACATAACTGACGTCTCCAGCCTACCGCCGCCTCACCGAGGTCATCTCATCCCAGCCCGACGATAAAGAGACTGAAGAGCACGTCCACCAGCTGCTCACTTCCCTGCCCTCCGTCTTCTTCACAACAGACGCCCAGAAGCGAACACCACTGCACCACGCCGCCTCTGTCGGCAAACCCAACATACTCCGCGCCATCCTCACAGCCGGCCCGGAGTCTGAAGTCGACCTCCAAGATGCCGAAGGCTGCACAGCCCTCCACCTCGCCGCGCGCAATGGTCACGAAGCCGTAGCCCACGCCCTCCTCAACATCGGCGCAGACGTCCGGCGCGAGGAAGCCTTTGGCGAGACGCCCCTACATGAAGCGGCGCGCAACGGACACGCGGCCCTAGTGAAGCTCTTCATCGACACTGGCGCCGTAGTCGATGTCGGCAATCGAGATTCCAGCACGGCGCTCCACGTCGCCGCCCGAAGGGGCCACTTTGCCGTTGTCGAGGTTCTGTTAGCTGCCGGCGCGAACCCCGCGACCAAGGACAAGGTGGGCGACACGCCGCTGCACGATGCAGCTCGCGAGGGCCGAACGGAGATAGTTGAGGCCCTGCTAAACACGGGGCTCGTCAGCGTCGAGGCGCGTAACGCCAACGGTCTTACCCCCTTGAGCGTCGGAGCGCGCCACGGGCGCGATGGCATCGTGCGGTCTCTGCTGGAAAGGGGCGCCGACGTTGACGCGCAGAGCTCCGAGTTTTGCACGCCGCTGCACCAGGCTGCCACTGAAGGACACGATGGCGTTGCCAGATCGCTCATCGCTGCGGGAGCCGAGGTTGACCTGCAGGATAAGGACCTGCAGAGCGCGTTGCACGCGGCCGTCATCTTTGAGCATGCTGACGTAGCGGGTAGCTTGCTCTGTGCCGGGGCGACGGTGAACCTGCGCGACACGGAGGACTGTACGCCGCTGCACCACGCTGTGAAGAACGGGAATAGGGGTATCGTGAGGGAGCTGCTCGAGGCGGGCTCCGACCCGACGATACTCTCTGCCGGCGGTGAGACAGCTCTGAGCCTGGCGCGCGTCATGGGAAAGGAGTCTGTGATTGAGCTGTTCGCTAGCCCTCAGCTTGTTCCACGGCAAGATGTGGAGGCGAATTCGCGACCCAAGAGAGCAAGGGGCCCCTCGAGGCCAAACGAAGATGGTGAGATCATGGCATGCAAGCATTTCATGGGCACCTTTTGGTGTCCCACCTCCGAGACTGCCTTTGACGACCTTTCCGTCTGGAACATCCTTTACGAGCCTGATACAGAAGACAAGCTATGCCCTCGTCAACCTCCAGCTCCCCCTTCGCCTCCGCCGTCGCCTCCGCCAGCTCCTCCGAGAGAAAGATCCGGTATCCGCCATCACGATCACCACCACCATCAAAAGCAGCAAAACCGCAGCAAGACTTCCCACGTCCGCCGCCCCGACGACCCGATCAAGCGCTGGATTCACCTCCCAGCGAACAACGTAGCCTGGGTCCTCGACCTCGTCCAGAAGATCAGCGCCATGGACGGCCGCACCGAGGCAGACTGCGCCCGCGCCATGCGCTTCGTCCGCGACACGTACCTCGAAATGCGATACTCGGCCCCCTACCGCAAGCCTCACTTCCGCCGCGCCTCGGCCGCCTCTTCCACCTCCGCATCGCCCTCCCTGCAACCGACCGAGATGTTCTCTCTAGTCCTCCCCGTCGTAGACGTCGAAATGGACGAGCAGACGCGCGAACGCCTCCGCTCCGCCATGGCAGGCAGCCGCGACCTCGCGCCAAAGCGAGAGCTTCTCCGCGCCAGCACGGCCGAGCGCGCCCGTCGCTTGAGCGCCATGCCGACGGGGCTGCAGCACCATCTCTTTCCGTACCTCAAGCACCTAGACGCCATGGACGGGCTGCGGCAGAGCTTCACCAAATCGGAGCTGCACGTGCCGCGGACGCTGGACCAGTCTTACCACGAGTCGCTGAGCAGGGAGGAGGTGCGCGCGAGAAACGAGAGCCAAGTCCTGTATCGATATCTGCAGCGTCTGGAGCAGCTCATCAAGGCTGAGAAGCAGAGGAGTGAAGGGGTCGTTGCCGGGGAGCAAAAGTCAGGCCAGGGGTCTGGCAACCCCTTTGAGCATCGTGAGCTGCTCGAGCAGCACTCGGACAAGCAGAAGCGGACGGACGGCACGAAGGAGCAGTTGATGAAGATGGCGGGTCGGCAAGATGTGGCGAGCAGCGTGCGGGCGAGAGTGGCTCGCGAGCGAAAGGGGATCGAGCAGGAGCAGCGGAAGCAGGTGTTGATGGTGTCGCAGTTGTGGATGTGGAGGATCGACGAGCGTGAGTTTTCTCATTTCACGGTTGACGGCAGATACTGACCGCCCCAGACAACATTATCACCTGTTATCCCGAACGGTGGGATGATAAGAACGCCAAAACGCTGCTCAATGAGATCAAGCATCGCGTGTTGGCCTCCCCCGATTTGAAGTCGTCTGACACGGACATGATGGACATCGCTGCCCACATTCTCGAATCAGCTGTCGGCTTCAGCGAGGAGGAGTTCCACTTTCAGTTCTCCGGTCCGCGATCATACTGCAACGTCTTCGCGGGCTCGGTGGCCTTCCTCTCCAACGAGGCGATGAAGCGGTATGCGGCTTTCAAGTCATCCATCCGCGGGATGCGCACGTCCAAGACGGTGCTCGGCGACCTGCGAGCGGAGATTGAGTTGCTACAGGAGATAGACGACGTACGAGAGGAGGTCAACATGATTCAGACGGTGTTGAAAGAGCAAGAACGGGTGGTCGTCGAGTTCCAGGGATCACGAGAGCCGGATTGCACCGTGCTGGAGCAGGTCAGGGGCGGCCTCGGGGGATTTTCACATCCGACTTTGGACTTTTTCGACCGTCTGGGGCTTGATGCCGATCGAGTGCGGACTTCGGTGAGCCTTTTTTGCCGATATGATATTTTGGCCATGAATACTGACCCGGATAGATCACGACGCTGCTGGATCTCCGACAGCGCGAGGCCAACATCGAAGAGGCACTCTCGGCAAACGAGCAGTCCAAGATTCTCTTCATCTTCACCGGCGCGACAGTTGTCTTTGTACGTTCGCCTCTCGGACCCAACCTCTGTGGGCACAATTAACTTCTTCAGGCCCCCCTTTCCTGGATCATGGGCGTTTTCGAGGTCAACATTGACGGGCTCCCCAGCCCCATCACCCCAGGCACTGTCGTGTTGGCCAGCAGTGAGTATCACCATTTCCCTCTCACAAGCTTCACTAACACTATCAAGTCGGCAGCCTGCTCGCGACAGTCCTGGTCATCTGGCTCTCCCTACAAATCTATGAGCTCATCGCTGGGGGCCAAAGCAGCGCGAAGCGCCGAAAGATCGATGCCATGCTCCGCCGGAAGAAGCAAGACAAGGAGACGCGCGGTATTGATGCAACGGTGCAGTCACAGCCAGGCGACGAGTCGGCGGGTCCAGCGAGCCAGACGGCGAGGTCATCTGCCCTCAGGTCGGAGGCCGCTGCGAGCGCTGCCGGAGTTGGGGGATCGGGCCAGCGCAAGCTCAGGAAGAGGTTTGTGAGGTTCGGCAGGAATGGGAGGAAGAGGCTAGATGAGGAGAAGGCCGTTGTTGTTTGATGCTGTTTGGGCTTAAAGGGTTCTTGTACTGTGAACTCTGTTCAGTTGTAGTTGCTCCCAGGTGATCGGGATATTCACCAAGGGCTGGAAATGGAGAGGGCCTTTACACCAGAAGTTATACAGGCGTCAAGTCATTTGCCAGATAAACCAAATTGAAAACTACTATTCTGATGATTACACGATGTACTTAATGGCGCACCTACCTAGCAACAAGTGGTGCAATGCTGCCACCATCATCAACATGAGGGTACCGCACCTCGGAATGGCATTCTCTGGTAGTCCAAGTACATCTCAAATGCGAAGAAGCCACGTCTTACAAAAGTCCATCCTTCAAGGCAATGTGCGTCAACGGGTTACGGATTCATTGGCGGATTCATAAATGTACCAGCGGGATGCCTGAACGTGACGAAGCCTCAGGCAGTTTAGCGATGTGATAGCTCGGTTTTACGCGTATAGATATTTACGACTTTTACGACCCGTGCAAAGGCCACGAGACAGGTTACTTGGCAAGTTGATGTATTGGCATGGGCATCGACATGGGTATCGGCATGGGCATTGAAGATTCAATCATAAATACACTGGTATCACGATGCACCGAGCTTTTCTCTCTCGTGATTGAATAGACAGCATCATCCGTATCAAACACAACCATGATCACGATCGCACAATTGAGCAGAGCCCTCTTAAGGGCACCCATCAGCACATCATTCCGTCCAAGAACACAAGTAGCACCAGCAGTCCTCTCCACCGTATTCGCCTCAAACTACTCCCGACTGAGCCGTTCCACACCAACTGAAGAGGTCCTCGCCGCCTTCAAAGACGATGGCTTCGTCGTCATAGAGGGCATGTTTCCTCCCGACCAAATCTCCAGCCTCAACGCCGACATGGACATCGCCCTGTCCAAAGTCCCAGCCGGCAAGTCCGCCAACACAACAACACCACCTCTCCCCGGCGGCATTGACGGCGTCGTCTTTGGGTCGAACACGAAACGCCTCGGCAGCCTGCTGCACCACAGCCCAACATGGCGCAACGACATGATCGACAACCCCGTCCTGCACGACCTGTGTGCCGGCATCTTCCGCGAAACAGGCGACTACTGGCTCAGCACGGCACAGATGATCGACATCGGTCCCGGAAGCAAGGCACAGCCCCTCCACGCCGACGCCGCAGCCTGGTGGCCGTTCTTGAGCATGGGTGACCGGTGGATGCCCGAGGTGGCCGTCAACTTCCTCGTCGCCGCGACGGACACGACCAAGGCCAACGGCGCCACGGGCGTCGTCGAGGGGAGCCATAGGATCAAGTATTCCGAGGCCCTCGCCGACCCCATGTTCGGCTTCTGGAAGTTTCCCGACGAGAAGGTCGAGCAGGTCGAGCTCAAGGCCGGCGACTGTTTGCTCCTCGGCGGGAGGATTGTGCACCGTGGGGAGGAGAACAAGACGGCTGATGAGCGGAGGAGGCTGCTCAGCTGCACGGTCACGAGTTCTGCCCTGACGCCCGAGGAGGCACACCCCTTGACGCTCGACACGGACATGGCGCGAGGGCTGCCGGAGCGGGTGAAGAAGTTTCTGGGCTTCAGGGGGCAGAGCTCTGCTTCCGGCTATGGCTTTTGGCAGGATCATAGGGGGGATCTGAAGAAGACTTTGGGCTTTTGAGGGGAGGGACGAGACTCGAACTGTACTTCTAGCTTGGTTCATACATCACTCAACTTATTCGAGGCAGGGGCAGCAAGTTCTTCAATCTTACTCAAACAGTCAAAAACAAGAGACATCAAGTAACGGAGCCTCAACAGGACATCGCGGCAAGTAACTGAAGGAGCGGCGCACCATTCCTTGGTTCCCGGAAACTACGTCACCCTACCTCCTCAACTTGTTTACTTCTGAGTGATCGGCGAGACGGGTCGACCAGTCTCCGTGTCGACTTGCCCGCGAGCCACCATTTCTCGCTCAATATCCCGCTCAGCAACCACCTTCTCCTGCGAGCTCCCCGCCCCTTCACTCGTCCCAAGAGCCTCATCCCTCGACCTCTCCCTCTGCATCCTCGCCTCCTCGTCCGTCATGAGCTCGCCCATGACATTCGCCCTCGAGAAGACGACCCCCGGAAGGACAGGGTACACACCCTCGCACCTCTTGTTTGCGGGCACGAGCACGTTGAACCAGCGCGGCATGATGAAGCCGACGAGCGACGCCAGGAGAACAACGTGCATAAAGCCGAAGCCAGCAATGTGGAGAGGGTCCATTCTGAACTCGGCGTAGAAGCTCGGGTACGAGAAGGAGAAGATGATGGCCGTAATCGGCGCCGTGGCGTACTTGAGAATGGGGCCGAAGACGAGAGGGATCTTCCACTGCCCGCTGATGGAGATAGTAGCGTTGAGATCACGGCGGATCTGGTTGCCCTGAAATAAGTTGAGTCACTGGAAAAGAAAGGTGTCTGAAAGGGGAAACGTACTGAGTAAAAAGCAAGGTACCAGAACCGGTTCAAGAAAACATTGTCGCCCCAGAATCGGGGCGCCATCACACTCGGTGTTTTCGACAGAGCAACAGCAGCGACAGTCCCAATGATGAACATCCCGAAACCAACACCAGCGCCAGCTTCGGGACCTGCCGCTTGTCCAACAATGACACCGACGGCCGTTCCGCCGACGTACCCAAGCCAGTTGTACAGCAACCAAGACAGCATGCCACATTGGTCGACTACATCTCTGTAGCGATACAGGGTTGTGGCACACATGGACTCGCACCATACAATCCAAAACAGGGCGAGATAATTGATCCATCGGTCGGCGCAGTCAACCAGATGATAGCCGAATTCCGTACAGAAGGGCAAAGATATGAGGAACGAACAAATGACAACGATCGTCGACAGCCAGGGGCGTGGTATTCTCTTCCCCCAATCCGTATCGATGATCATGGTCACAAGTGCTTCCAGAAGGGCAAAGGTCGACCCGAGGCCCAGGATAAACAGCGTGGCAAAGAACAAAACTCCCCAAAAGTTAGCTGCTGGCATCTCAGAGATGGCCTCCGGATATGTGAGGAAGCCAACAACGAATGTATTCAAGTCGGGAGACGTGTCGGGATGCATTCCTAGGTATCCAACGACACCGAAGACCGAAAAAGAGCCGATAATCTCAATCAAAGAGTTCGAAAGACAGATTATGAGAGCGTCCTGCACCGCGTTCGAATATTTAGCGTTGTAAGAGGCATACGTCGTGTAGTACCCCATGCCGAGGCCCGTCGAGAAGAAGACTTGGCCACAGGCCTCTTGCCAGATGGTGCCGTTGGCGAGTTTCTCGGGATGCCACTCGGCCCAGTAGATTCTGGTACCGTCGATTGCATTGGGGAGCGAGCAGCCGCGGCCGATGAGAACGATCATGAGGATGAGAGGCATTGCCATGGTGAAGTACACCACGCGCCCCGTAAGCCCGATGCCCTTGAACATGCAAAGCCATGTGAGGAACCAAGTAAAGAAGCACCACAGGGTCGTCTCTGTGACAATAGCGGTGCCGGGGAACTCGGTGTAGTCCTGAACCGCCGAGCCGTCTGCCGTGAGGTTGCCGGGGATGGGGTCGATGTTCTGCAGGATCGTGTTGTAGTAAAATGCTTCGTTGTCGCCTGTCCACGGAATCGGAGAGCGGAACGAATGGCGGAAGTAGACCATGATCCACGCAATGAGCGGCACGTAGTAGATGAGAATGGCGTATCCGATATAGACCACGCCGAAGCCGACCCCCTTTGCACGATGGTGAGCAGTGTGCCAAGCTAGCACGCAACCACCGCGATACGCCTGCCCGATGGCAATCTCGAGCATCAGGGTCGGAATGGCAACGCACAACAGAGAGAGAATGTAGGGGATGAAGAACTGAAGACCGTGATTGTTGAAGACGATGGAAGGAAACCGCAAGAGATTGCCGAGTCCGACCGCACCACCCATTGAAGCGAGGATGAATGAGACTCGTGAGCCCCAGACGTCGCGTCCATCTTCACCTTTCTTTGCTGTCGGTGCAAAGAACTCGTACGCTTTGCTGAGAAGCTTTCCTCCCATGGCCACGGCTTAAGGGGATTGGGTCGCCGCGCAACGTGGAGGGCTGGCTTACCTCAGTAAGAGTCGGTGCGAGAAGGCCCAACCGATGATTCCCTTGGCGTTTGCGGTGGGAGTTGAACCAAGGCAGCTGGTGAGGAGAAGAGAAACCGCGAGGATATTTCAGAGCGAGTCACCATTCTCTTCATCACAAGGGTTTACCGAGGGTTATATGGAAGAAAACGAGCTAATGCCCCGCCCCTCCCTCAGTGTGATATCACGCAGGTCTGCATCAGGTTTTGTATCTTCAGTAGCCAAGTGCCTTGGGACGCATCCGTAATGATATTTTTCCAGAAGTTGAGAAGATCGTAGTCTTGGAAGAGTCTTGGTGGCCTGGCGATTGGACGGTCGCAGCTGACTTGGTTGGCGCCAACCTGAACCGTACCTCGTTGGACGGCCAAGGGCTTGGAACAGCTCCAAGAGCTGACGACAGCTTGCGTACAGGGGCAAAGTCGTGGCCAGTCGCTGTAACATTACATCATGACCAGCTTGGTGTGGTGTTGAGAAGAGGAGCAACTGTTTCTGCTCCCTCGCAAGCTTTGCTTCGAGTTGGTGTCGGCATGTGAGGGCTCTGAACTTAACCCACCTTGTCGCGTGCAGGTTGCTATTTACGTCTGGGAGTTGACAGGGTGTGTCTGATACTTCGCAAACCCGATGTGATGTCAGATAATGGTCACCTTGCTGGTCGAGGAATCTTGGTATCACATTCAAGCTGGTGGACTCCTGGGATAAGCTCCAGGAGCACAACTCCAATCTTCTAAATGTTGGTGCAAATAGAGGAAAGGAGTGGAATGCAGCCGAAGTTCATCGAGAAGAGGATATGTATAAACTCACCTTAGGGACCCGCTTCTCGGATCATCGCCCAGGATGCCATAATTCACATTTGACCAGCAGTTAGCTTCAAGTGTTCGCGTCGAGCCTTGTAGACGTGGTCGGTCTTGTTTCTCTCAGCTTCGAGGTATAGAGACGACGTAGGACTTTTTCTGAGGGTACCCCATTGCCTTGATGTGAATATTGCAGTTACTCCGATCCGGGTCGGTGAAAAAGAGCTAAGCACTATTTATGTCAGATAGATTCTTAAACCAAAAACTGGAGCTTAGGGTGCCAGGGTAAAGATTTGTACTCGTCGCTGGGGATGGGTAGAGAGTTATTACTTACCAATGCCGTAGAACGTCTTCATACGCTTTGAATGCTCATGTCCAACAAACAAAACACAAAGCATTATCAACTCCGTATCTGTTGAAGTTTAGTACTGAGTTTTGTGGAGTCCCACGGGTGTAGTGCTCACTATGAGGAAGTTGCCATCGTTAAGAGGGACCTACGTGTGATTTGAACGAGCTCAGGCAAAGCGAGGCGTCCCTAATTCTCCAGACAGCAGGAGGCTATGGCCGCAGAATTCCAAGTCTGCCGGGCATGTTTGGTCATCTTTGGGTGTCCGTCTCTCGCCCCATCTCAAAGGTGCCCATCTCAAGGGCGAGGCCCAGGGAGGGTGGCAAGCTCTTTGATCCCCAATGACACAGAGCGTACCTTGAGAAGAGGTTTCGGATCACCGCTGGTCTCGCGGCTAGAACTGGTCTCGCGTGATACGATGATCAACAGTGGCGACTGAGGGGGTGAGTGGCATAGAGCATGGGAGGGTTCACCTCGGGTCGAGACCAAGCCTGGCGCCAGGCAGTGGAGGGTTCGGACAGGTTGTGTCTAGCCGATCGAGACCGGTCTGGTACGTTAGGCGAAGCCCGCAAAGTGACAGAGGTTGATCATTTCCCCGTAAAGACCTTGCTGAACATGACCAGGAGGAGGAGAGCTGAACAGCGAAGAAGGATTTGAGAAGGAGTGTCGATCTGGACTATGTTCAAGATACAAGCAGCGCACTGATATGATCCGATACTTCCAGAAATGATAATTCCATGTCGAGGAAGATCCCAGGACTTCCAATCATGATTCTCCTTCCCCAGGATGACTAAGTCAGGGATACTACTGTGCCGGATAGCTCAAGGGACGGCAACACGGAAAGACTTCCAGGAGGCTGAAGCTAGCCCCTGCACCCCTCTACTCGCTTGGTTCACGAGGCTCGGAGTTCGACCCTGTGAACAGAATCGGCACCCTGACTCGCACCAAGGGCCTGGGTCGGTGGCGATCACGCGCTGCTACCATCAGCAGCAGCAACCGCGCTGCCGAGGGCCTAGCTAGCGCCTCGTCAAGACCATCGTGACGCATCCCGTCAACCGAGAGGCTGGACTGGCTCTCAGGCTGGCAGGCGAGGTTCAGGTTCGCGATCGAGGCGCATCCTTCCGGCAAAGGACCCGATCTGACGAACTGCAGGCGCAATAGCGGCCTAGTATGGAGTCTGGGGTCGGAGGACACAAGGAGTCTGGCGTTTGGGTGAAGAGCCGCCGTGAGCCCCTTTGGGATAGATGCCTCGCCTCAGGCGGGAGGCTTGCCGCACCGGAGGGTCTGGTTTTGTGGAGGGAGGCCCGCATATGTCGTCTGTATAGAACACGTGAGGCACTTTGCAGGTGGGGAGGAGAGTCCAGAGCGGCGGACCAGCCCATGTGAAGTGACTGATCTAGGGGGCGGCTGCCCAGAGGAAGCATCTTCCGTGTCTGGGCCTCGACAAACATCACGCATGTAGCCTCGTTGGCTCTAGGCCCAATACGCCAAGGAATGCAGGGGAGGTGCTGGTTCGTTGGAGCAGGAGACTGGGACCTCTGTAAGCTAACATAATTGGTACCCCAGATGGGTATGACCGCCGGGAAGGCGGGCAAATATTGGGTTTTGCGGTTTCTAAAAAGGTGTGCCAGGCCTCTCCTCCGCCGCACGCACAACCGTGTTTACCGCGGTGGACATTTCGTGCCGATTTGGGTGCAGCATCCTCCATTTAGATGGATGCAGGCGTGACCTGTTCGTGGGCGGCGAGGAAGTCGGGTGCGCGGCATGGCGATGCTTGGCCAGCACAGTTCAGACTTAAGACGCCGTCAACCAGAGCTTTTACAGGCGCACACAACAACGCAAAGCTGAGGCATCGGATTCTCGTCCAGACTTACATGCCTGTGATTGATTAAGCGCTGTGCCGCGCTGCAGAGTGCCATTGGCCTCGCGAAAGCAAGCGAGGAGCCGGGGGGGGGGGGGGGAGGGGGACCAAATTTGACACGCAGAGATAGATTGGTTGTGGCGATCTAGAGGGACCGTCAATACGCCTTGCCTGTTGCTTGGATCTCGCCTAGGTCTTGTGGTGGAAGCTGTGGCCTCGAGAGACTGGCCACAGATCTGTGTCTTGATACAGGCAGGCGACCCATCATGCGCGTGCCGAATCATCCGACGCCATGCCTTAGACTCCCGCAGGAGGTTGTTTCGTGGAAACTGTCTTGTCCCAGACACGCGTGAGCTCGCAATTTGCTGGGCCGTGGGTGACGCGAACGACGGCAAGGTCAGTTCACACGCCAAGAACGGGTAGACGCGCTATGCTCGGACAGGAGGCTCTCGCTAGGGTTCGGTCGTTGCCGTTTGAGGGGACTGGAAGAGGAATGAGGCGTGGCGCTGGATGACGGGCCGGCTCAGTCGGTGCCTCTGCCGAAGATGGCCTTTTGGGACACGACTCGTTTTGACGGGAGGATTTTCTCATGTTGATGCCGCTGCAAACCCCTGCCCAAGTTGGACCTGAACCTGGGGCCTAGGGCGAGGAGACGGACGAGGAGATGGGGGGATGACTAAGTTGAAGCGTGAGTGAAGTAATTGATGTTGGTGTTGATCCACGGGATAGAAGGGAAGCAAGGTGCTGTGCCTCTCTGCCTGTCGGCCCTTTCCCCAGGTAATGCATGGATATCGTTGCATGGCAGCCAACCGAAAAAAAAATGGCGGGATCGTTTGACGGCCGATCCCATCATTCGAAGCCGTAACGACGGTTCAGCGTTCCAGCGCCGGGCCCGACATGGGAACGAACCGGTCGACGTGATGGTTCGTGGTCATGGGACTTTTGGTTGGATCCAGATGCTAGATGCTTGATGCGTGATACAGATGCAATTGGCGCGCGGAGCGAGTCGAGGCGAGAAGAGGCGAAAAGAGGCGTTCGTCTTGGTGAGCTTGGATAGCCTGGGTATTGCTTGTTCCTGCCAACCTCACGCCACGATGCTCAACCCAGGAAAGTGCAGTGCTGTGCTCCGTTGCTGCTGTTGTGTGGTGCGCTGTCAGTGGTTCCTCCCCTCCCTCCATGTGGTCGAAAGGAGGTTGCGCCTGCCGCCGAATGACGGCTCCCATTGGAGGTCAGCAATGTGGCCCCTGCTTGTCTTGTGAGTGTGAGTAATAAGATGCGCCAGGGCCGCCCCTTCCACTTCCACTTCCACTTCCACTGGACCCCAGGTCGTACCTGCCCTTCGGCTGCGCTGCCGTTTCTGGAGCACTGGTTAGCGCGGAGGAAGGCGGCCCGCTGATCAGTTAGGCTTAGCGGCAGGTGCCCCTCTGGAGTTTGGACTGTTCTTTCCCCCATAGCTCGATGTCTGGCCCCATTGGATCCACTCCCTATCGCTTCTGTCTCATCTCCAAGCCATTTCCACTTCCACTGCCTGACAGTCACGCAGGACGCCTTCGATCCGCTGTCGCGTCAGGCAAGGTGGGGAGTCGCGCTGTTGCTCAGTACCTGACCAGAGCCCTCTCCAACTCCCAACACCCAACCAGATTCGAAGTAGAACCACCATCGGCCGCAAAAACCACCACACCACCCGACATTCCGACCACCCTTCACCCAGCCAAGCCCCTGGTCGAAGCTTGCAGCTTCGTAACATGTACTTTTCAGACTAGTTAGAAGCTTGACGGCCCACGCCCTGCGACGTCGAACCAAGATCCCGACGATGTTTCTGCGTCAAATGGTCTTCAGATCGCCCTAGGCCCCTAGTCCTGCGCCGTCAACAGAGCCTCTGATTGCTTGGAGCCTGAGAGCCTTGACGCCTGGAGCCTGCCGGTACCAGTAGTGCGAGTCTCGCTGGTCCCCCATCGCGCCATGCCCCCCTTGGACGACCCAGAGCACGAGCCAGCAGCATTAGAATGAGAAGCAATACAGAACAGACCAACAGGAACTGCGGCCCGGTTCTCGCTCACCGTCGCGTCGCTGTTCCCTCGCCCGCCCTAAGCTTCTCTCACTCTGACTTGGACCGATTCGAGCTCGGCCACTGGCTCTGGGCACTGGTCAGCTCAGATTCCAGCTCGTGCCGGCACATGAGTGCCATCTCCGAACCCACGGCGCCTCCCCGCAACCTGAAGCCGTTATGGACTCTGCGCAATGTGCGCACGTAGGTAGGCAGCTGGCCGGGACCCTGCACTGCATGCGATTGATACCTTGCCGCTCGTGCACGACCTTGGCCGACTAGCATACCCGTCTTTTTCGGAGGCATGACATGGGATGGGATGGGATGGACGGCCATCTTTCTCCAAGCCTTCTCCCCCATCCCGTCAGTTTGGTGGGGAGGGAAAGGCTAGGTAGGTTCTTGGGCCGGTACGTCTGCCTCTTTGCTGGCCCACAATCCCCAGAAAGCCCACCCTGGCTAAGCGGTGGTAGCCCGCGCCATTCCCACGGACCAAGCCAAACGACAGCGGAGCAACCCAGCCCGCTGATCCGGGGAGGGAAAGGCGAGAGGAAATCTTCGAGGCACGGGGTTCCTTTGTCACGTCTGAAGCCTGGCGTCCTTCCAGATCAGCGGCGCCATGCCATGTCTTGCCCCGGAGGGCCTTCTCCATCGCACGTCTTACCTCGAGTGCATGTCCCGTCGTCTCAGGTACAATGGCCTCACTATGACTCTCAAAATTATGTATATACTGAATCGGCTGTAGTGATCAGAAGTCCTCACCATACAGGACTTCAATCGCCGGAATTACGGGAACACAAAGACACCAAACAATGCTAGCAAAACACCCGAAGAGCTCTGTTGCTCCCGCCATGCAGCCCTCCTGAAGCAGTCGAAAGTCTGGAGCAGCGGTGTCCCCGTACTCTGTACCTGCCGCAGCCACACCTGCCATGGTAATTAATATCACCTGTTGCTGGGGGGGAGCATGGGGCTGGCCGGCCTTGTCTGCCTTGTCCCTCGTCCATGGACTTCGTTGGGCCCTGAGCTCTGGTGGCAACCAGGCAACGTGAGAGGGGCCAACCGGCGCCCCCAGACTTTGTCCCGGCCGCCACACAACGCTCTGCATATGGGGGAGACGCAACGAAAGGGAGGGGGAGAACATCCATGGGCCGTTCCCCATCCGTCCCAATGTCTCCCCATGGGTCATGGGCAGATTTGGGATGGGCAACTGACGTCTCCGGTCTCGAGTGGTACAGCACAGCATACAGTCCGATCTGGCCTGACAGGGACCTACCCCCCAGGTCCCGATGCCTAGCCCAGGCTAGCCGCCATTTCGGTTCCGCATCGTCCTGTCCCGCACTCCACGCCGCACGCACGCTTCACGGACCACGCTCCCTCCATCCCCCCCCCCCCCCTTGTCCGATGTCCCATGCGCCCATGCATCTTTCCTGGAGGATGCAGTCTAGGTGGAAACGAGCCGTTCGACCCTTTCGAGAGAGTTTGTGTTTGGATCCGTCCTCTTTTCTTGGTGTCCGATGTTAAAGAGGAGGCGTGAGACGGAAAATGATAAAATCAAAGCCCGTCCCACATCCCTAGATCTCTTCTTTTCCTCTCCATCCTCATCCTCATCCGGCAACCTTCCCTTCGCCTTCTCACAGCTTGGCCTGTGCTCTTTCGATCCTTCGATCCGCCCCCCAAACCCCACACAGAGGACATCGCCACGGCAGCGAGCCGCCCCTCTCCCATCATGTCTGAGAAGTTCGATACTGTGGACACCGTCCAGGCTCAGGATGACTCCTACGAGAAGGTACGCAACGGCCAATGTCTTGATCACTCAGACATCCAGTCAGTTGGCTAATTATCTTTCGTTCAACAGAAGGAAGTCGAGACCAAGGTCATCGGCGGTAACGAGGCCTTCGGTGAGGCTATGATCAAGGAGCCTCCCCGCGCCTGGTCCAGCACCATGGTCATGGTCTACCTCTTCTCCATCGTCGGCTTTTTCTGCTCGACCATGAACGGATACGACGGTTCCCTCATCAACAACCTGCTCCAGAACCCTGCCTTCCGTGAGAAGTACGGCGTCGAGTTCACCGGTATCTGGACTGGTATCGTCTCCTCCATGTACCAGATCGGTGGTGTCGTCGCCATTCCCTTCGTCGGACCCGCCATTGACACCTGGGGCCGCCGCTACGGCATGCTCATCGGATCCGTCATCATCATCGTCGGTACCGTCATCCAGGGTCTCTCCCACGGATCCAGCCAGTTCATGGGTGGCCGTTTCCTCCTCGGTTTCGGTGTCTCCATTGTCGCCTCCGCCGGTCCCATGTACGTTGTCGAGATCAACCACCCGGCCTTCCGTGGTGTCGTCGGTGCCATGTACAACACCCTCTGGTTTTCCGGTGCCATCCTCGCCTCCGGTGCCGCCCGCGGTGCTCTTGAGCACATCAAGGGCGATGCCTCTTGGCGTCTGATTACCTGGCTCCAGTGCCTCTTCTCCGGTCTCATCTGCATCCTCGTCTGGTTCATTCCCGAGTCGCCCCGTTGGTTGTACGTCAACAACAAGCAGCAGGCCGCCCGCGACATGATCACCAAGTACCACGGCGAGGGCAACCCCGACTCCGCTTGGGTCACTCTCCAGATGAACGAGTACGAGGAGCTCCTCGACATGAACGGTTCCGACAAGCGCTGGTGGGACTACAGCGCTCTGTTCCGCAACGGTGCTTCCCGCTACCGCCTCTTCTGCAACGTCGCCCTGTCCTGCTTTGGCCAGTGGGCTGGCAACGCCGTCCTGTCTTACTTCCTCGGCGCCGTCCTGGTCACCGCCGGCTACACCAGCGCCATCGCCCAGGCCAACATCACCCTGATCAACACTTGCCAGCAGTTCCTCTGCGCCATCTTCGGTGCCACTCTCGTCGACAGGGTTGGTCGCCGCCCTCTCCTGCTCTTCTCCTTCTCTGCCGTCACTGTCATCTGGGCCGGCATGACCATTGCCTCCTCCATCGTCGCCAAGTCTCAGACCGGTTATGACGAGAACAACAACCCCGTATTCAACGACCCTGCCGCGTCCAAGGCCTGCCTTGCCATGATCTTCCTCTTCGGCTCCTTCTACTCCGTTGGTATCACGCCTCTCCAGGCCCTGTACCCCGTCGAGGTTCTCTCCTTCGAGATGCGCGCCAAGGGTATGGCCTTCTCCAACCTGGCTGTCAACGCTGCCGGCCTCCTCAACCAGTTCGCCTGGCCCGTCTCCATGGAGACCCTCGCCTGGAAGACCTACATCATCTTCACCATCTGGGACGTTGCCCAGACCGTCATCATCTACTTCTACCTGCCCGAGACCAAGGGCCGCACTGTGAGTTTCTGCCCTTGCCTGAACCCTTGCTACATTGTACTGACACGCCCATCCAGCTCGAGGAACTCGACGAGGTGTTCGCCGCCAAGAACCCGGTCAAGCACTCTCTCCAGAAGAAGGAGATTGCCGTCGACGCCCACGGCGACGTCGTCAACGTCCAGAACGTTTAAACGTTCCGCGACGGAGCTTCTCATGCAGAAAAGAAGAAAACAGCGAAGCGAGCGCGTTCTTTACCCCACCCCCCACGCGATTGCAGCCTCTTTGGGTTGCCGCGCTTACACTGCTTTATAATGTCACGAGAGATGGATGCCGGACGGTGATTCTTGGGCCGTTGTGGTCACTGCTTGGGAGGATTGAGACTCACGGTTTCGTCTGCTAGGATGGAATCATGCGAACGCTCTTTCTGAACAGCCTTGCCGGCGGCTAGCTAGCTAAATACCACTTTGCGCTGCGCTGAAAATTGTTGCACTCGATGGTGATCTTTTTGATGTCAAAATTTCAACCTCACAGACAGCTTCACTGCGACAGTCTAGGCTAGACGATATCTCATTTGACATGGATGCCTTATCTGATGCAGATAGTGATATCGCCAACGGAGAAATTTTGATGTGCAGGCCCGAAGCAACACGCCGATCCCTCCCCTCCATTCACGAAAGTACAGAGTACATCTGTGCGCCGCAAGCTTTGTTGGCTGGGCTTGAAAGCTTGGGATTTACTTCGCCTCTGGGCTGCATCAAGGGGGGCGGCATCGGGAATATTGCAGAATGTGTCTCCATGCGGAAAACTATCGGCATTTCCTGAGGCAGGATATTCGCCTGGGGCACTCTGGGCGGAAGTTTGAGGCGTCGAGCCGGTTGTCTCATTTGGGGGCTGCGTTCAGGGGCGTCGAACACGGTTGAGGGGGGATTTTGTGCGGCCGCCCGTTTAGTTCCTGCCCCTTCAGAGTGGTTTGGTTTGCCAACCAACCTTCAATCTGAATCTCTTTCAACAGGTGCACCCGTTTGAAGCTCGCATTCGAAGCACTTACTACTAGAGGTTTGCAAGTGACAAGTGGCATCTGGAAACGGCATGCATTGACAACGGCCCAGCGCGGATTCTGACGAAGAGGACAGCCTACGCGAATTCCCCCTTCTCTGCGAGGGTGATTTGTTTACAACATCGGCGAGGCTACGTTGAAGGAGAGGTATGGTGACCGGGCTCTGGCTGGATGCTGCCGCCCATGGGCTGAGGGTGCGAAGTCATCGTATGGTCGTCGTTCATCAAGCACTGTGCCAACTGCATACAATCTGTGATGCTACTTTGGATCGCCCCCCCCCTTGAAGTGCTAGACCATAGAGCTCGACGGTGTCTCTGTGCAAGTCTAATCGTGTCCGGTACAAGGCCGGTGCAGCCCGAAGTATTTTCGAGTAATGGACTCGGGAATGATGACGGCGCGGGGTTTAATCTTCGAGCATCAACCCAGGGTCATCTCGGACTCGTTCCAGGGCTGTGGTTCCTTATTTAAATATGCCGCTCCGTCAGCTTTCTTCACATGATTTTACGGAATGCTAGCGAGTTTGGTGTTGTTGCGAGGGAAAAAGTCTGAATCAAGAGTTCACGATATGTGGAGGTGGAAATGATAAGAGAACTGCCATGAAGGGGAAGATTGCGTCATTGAATCCATGATATTTCCAATGAAGGACGCAAGTTCTCTGTGTTACTAGCTCTGATGAAGACGGAAAAATTGATGCTTGACGATGCTTCACATGCTTCAAATCGGTCCTCGGGACCCACAGTCCCACTCATCGCCAGATGTCCGATTCGGGAGCTGCCCATCGGCTTCTTAGACATTTGTCACCAGCGTTGTCGTCAGGAAACCAGAACTCCGACATTCCGTGCGAAACATGGGAAATGCAACCTGAAAAGCAACCATGTCGTGATCTCCGAATGGGAGGACCAAGCGACTCAGTCCGCATCTTGCTCGGTGCAACAGCCGAATCCTCCAGGGAGTAAAAGGGTCACTCTCCGCCTTGGCGCCGTGTCCGAATTGGTCCATGGCTCTGAGCGCCAAGGCATGGCATTGCGGACCGTGATGCGGTGCGGGCGCCGTCACGCGGGGCTCAGTAGCCCTTAAGTGCAGGGGTAGGCAGCTGGCTGTGGGGGTCTGGGGCTGACGAGCAAGGGGTCGTCGGCATCGTGGCTTGATTGCCGGCTAGCTGGGCGTCTGCGCCGCTCGTCTGCTGTTCGACCGAAGGAAGATAGATGTGAGGTCGTCTGGGTAAGGTGAGGTTGAGTCGTGAACAGAAGTATCGGGCAGAGGCAGAGGCAGAGGCAGAGGATAGAGACCGCGACCGAGGTCAAATCATATTTCGGATGCCAGGTATTCAAAATGTGGAACTTGTTGGGACAGGCCGGGTGAGCTAGATTGTACCAATTTTCCCTATATTCTATTGCTGGGATATTATTTGCATCGAATTAAGCTTTTTTCCCCACAGCCCGTTCATGGTTGACGATGGAGTAGTTCCTCCGTCAACAAATAAAGCTTATCGCCATGTAACGTCAGATGACCGCAACAACCATATGAGATTCAAGAATCGCAAAATAGCTGATGAAGTACAAGTAGCCCCCACGAACTACCAGACAACGGTTGTGAGTTGCATGCGCAGAATGACAGGAAAATTTGGAAGGGGCCAATACCTCAATCTCAGTCTCATCGTACAGCGTCCAAGGATCACATTGATGAACTTTTCAGACGAAGAGGGCCGTTCCCACCCAAAATGAGGCTATGCTCACCGAATAATCGCAGCAACATTTCAGCACTGGTATTGCCGAGCTACATTACTCGTGCTTGAGAGAGCAATAAATCTGGCACCACCACGCATAATGTTTCACGATGCCATAGGTCAAAGAGCGACAAGGTGCCGAAGCATTCAAACTCAATTCAATTGCCCTCCAAATAGACCGCTCGGTGGACAGGGCTGTAGGAGAGACAACTGGTGGAAACCCAGCGGCGCCATGGAGGCCTGCAACATGAGGGCATCGTGCTGCGCAATACGACTGAATCGCAAGATCATTCTCCCCACTCCGACGAGTCAGCCATATTGAAGCGCCCCTTGACCTTCATATGTCTGAAATGGGTGGCGTCTAGAGGACTTCGAGTTGGAGGAGACTGAAAAGACATAAATCTGGAGCGTGGCCACGCCTTTGACGTATTTTGTCTTCTCCCCGGCCTTCATCACGGGAAGCCAGGTCAACAAGAATCCAACATGCAAATCGCAATTTTTTCCGTATTTGTGGCTTTGGTGAGAAAACTATCCTCGCTCTTCAGAGGCCGCCTTGCGACTAACCACTTGAATAATGTAGGCCCTCGGAGGTCATGGCGCAGCCGCTCAGACCTGCAGAGGCAACACGTCGAACATGTGGCGTTGTTTACGCAGAGACAACTCCAACTCTGGATACACTGCTTCGTGTTGTCCCAGGTCGAACAGTTTCACGGAGGGCGGCGCAGTAAGTTTGAACAAGGGCTCAGTGACCGCAGACGAAGCTAACGAATACCCATAGTGTTGCACGAGCAACTGGCAGGCCTTTTCCTCCTGCTGCAGGGCTCACACGGCCGAGGGCTACAATGCGGTGAATGGATAAGGGGTATGGGCTTGGTCAGTCAGGCTACGCTTACGGTCGACAATGTTACTCCAAGCAAGGTCACGAATCCGACTGCATGGATTATGGCTTCGATCTTTTTGGACGGCGATATTGTGCATAACTCAGTGTGAACTGATCGAGACCGGCTCGACTGACGTGTCTGACTACTTTTGTTGACGCTATACCGATGTTCCTCCTCGGGGCCCTCAAAGCCAGCTAAAACTCCAATTGAAATGGTTACCAGCGACTAAGTCAGACTCCTGGTACCAAAAGCTCTTGCGTCTGTGAGATCGCGTCTAAAGACGTACAATAACACAGCGCGTGCGCGCAATCCTTTTCTTACTCAAGCTCAGAGAAAGTCTTCTTGAAAGACTCATCAAGGTCCTTCTTGTCATCCTTGAGACCGTCCTCGCAGGTGGGGACGAGGTCGATGATGCCGAAGGCAAGGTCGTCGACGCCACCCTCGATGGCACGGAGGACGGCCGTGACTGGGGCGATGAAGGGGGTGTTGGACAAGAAGCTGGTCTTGCCGATGACGGTCTCGAGGAGAGCCTGGTGGACGCGGACGAAGTCGCGGAAGACCTCGCAGATCTGGTTCTGACCATCCTCGGGGAAGGCGTCGGAGACGTCGGCGTTGGCGATCATGCTGACGTCGTCCGTCACCGCCATGGCGATCTCGCGAATGTTGTTGAGGGCTTTCTGGGGAAGCGTTAGAGAGGGAGGCTTAGAGTGTGTGTGGATTCGGTGATCATGTTAGACTTACGGGGACGATCGAGAAGAGGTTGACGGGGCTGAGGTCAGTCAGGAGGTCATTGGCGTCCTGCGACAGGTCGGTGACGGTCTCAATGCTCTTGACAACAGTCTGAGGGGTCAGATCGCTCTGCTGGGCAGCGACGAGGCCAGTGAAGGCGGTGGCGATGGTGAGGATCTTGAACTGCATGATGGCGGGTATGGATAAGACTTTGAAAATCGAGCGGCTTGATAGCGGGAGGCGAAGGATGTTGCGAGGAGAGGTTGATTGTGAGTTGTGTGATGAGGATATGGATCCTTACCGAGCGGACTAGAACTGAGTATATATATGAGTTTAGAGACCGGCGGATGCTCACGCAGAGCTGAGGACGATGTATGTGACGATCGGCAATCCTTTTCCCGTGAGCCATGTCGAAGGGGTGAAGTTGTGATCAGTTGTCAGCATTGCCCGTGTTGGCTGATCAAATAGCGATGATATCATCGCAGCAACTTAGCATTCCACGGCACATGCTGGAAAACTGTGATCTATGTCATATTTACTCGAAATGGTGAACGCTGCCGTGTGATATGTCGATGAGCAAGTGGTCAGACATCGTCGCATAAACCTGGAAGTGTATGAACAGCATGCCTCTACCCGGTCTGCGCTGCTTCAAGTTTACCATGATCGCCTTCAGAATTCCATGTGGCCCGCAGTACTTCCAGTTCTGTACCTGGATCGATGCGGAGCGGGCCGGTGTTCCAGCTGGAATGCATTCCAGGGATGAGGAGGAGTATGGATCATCAGTGGTTCTGCCGAGACATTGGCGACATCCAGCACAGAAATAGGACTTCGCGTGCACTTCTACCACATAATGTGTAAGATCGTGAACCCGATCGTAAACCCGATCTTCGATCTCTACGGACACGATGCTCCGGGTCGAAGGACTGTTTGCTGGAGGTTCACCGACATGTTGCCCCGCGACGGTTCTCCCGGCCCCAGACACCTCAACAGCGTGTTCGATGCCTGTCCACTTTAGAGGTCAAATCAGCCTCGACAGAAGACGGGACGCACAAAAAGGAGGAGGCTGCTCATGAGACTGGGCCGAATGGCCCGCGGCGATCTCGATGACTGCACCACGTTGGCATGCGGCTGTTGAGCGTTGGCCAAGCAGTGGATGGTGCGCCTCGCGGCCATGTGTGACTCGTGTGGTGCCAGGTAGGCTGCTTCATCTGGTGTCCAGTAAGGCCAGCGACCGTAGACGGACGTCAAGATAGGCTTCAACGCGGTTACCTTGCAAGTTGGTGGCAGCTCATGGACACTTCGGCAGGACTGACGATGTTGGTCTTGTCGATACTGTGGGCTTTCCAAGAATGATAGCATCGTCCTGTGAAACGAAGAGGCGGCAGTGAGCTGATGCTGTTGACCCCATCATCACCCACGCTAGGCAAGTTTGTTGAAGCGTAGTTCAGAATCGCTGGTTCATCGAGACTGCGTGGCTGGTCTCTGGTTGGAACACTACTAGCACACTGGAAGTGAGTCTTGCAGTCTGGAAACTTGGCGTGCTGGGCGTTTCAAGCAGCGGGGGATTTGCATTCATTCGAGCTCAATGAAGGGCAAACAAAGGTGGCAATGAACGGCGTTGAGAGTGGAAATTCATCTGACATGAAGTTGCTCCAGAATCCGACAGTATCTCAAGGTCAACATGGTATAAAATGAAAGATGGAAAATGAAAAGACGACCCCAACGCCTTTAGCCGCGGCCTTCTCCAAGACCAAGGCCCCAAGACCCCAAGGAACCAGCCCTACGCCCCCCCCCCCCCCCGAACAGGGGGCAGTAGCCTCGCCATGAGCCACTGAGCGTGATGACACAGCGCTGAAGGTACCGGTAGCGGGGTGCTCGGATCTAACAGCGAGTAAGGTAAGGTACCACTGGTGGGGGCTTACGTTTTGGTGCCTTCTTAGATTACCTTAGGTACCTTAGCAAAAGGGACAGACTCGGCCTGGGTGTCCCCGCACTCTGACTTACCACGCACCTCAATACTTTCAACTCCCATTCACTCAATTCTCCAACCTGCGACGCGACGCATGCTCTTCATGCTTGCAGAGGCTGGGCGGTTCGGCAAGAAGTTAAGCAATAGTATCTGACATGGTGGGCTGACGTTTGTCAGCCGCCTGCCTGAGTCCCACGGATTGCGCCGGCTGCCCCGCCACCCCGCTTCCTGACGCTGATCCTCGATCGTGAGATCAGCATCTCGACTCTTGCTTGGTTCTTTCTCCTCCCCTACGTTGGTCCAAGGTTGTAAGAAGAAGCTGCCGCAATTTTTCATGGGACCGCAATCATTGAACACCGGTGTTAGCTTCGAACTCCGACAACGCCTCAGCTCTGGCTACTCCCGATGCGACAGTAGCTCGACTTCCTTGGCCGAGCATCAGTCGAAGAATTACACAACCGATCCATGACAGACCCGACCTCGCGCCTGGCGCACCCTGCCTCTGAGACTACATCACAGAAATCACCCGACACAATGGAATCACCAACCTTCCCAACTGCCAACGAGGCCTCAGCCACAACGTTCGAGTCACCTTCAGGCCAAATGTCTCGCCACGGCACTACCACCATCTCTCCCGACCGGCCCATAGCCATGACCTCCTCCGGCACGCCACTGCTGAACCCCCGAAGCTGCGTCACCTGCCGCCGCCGCAAGGTACGATGCGACAAACAGATGCCATGCTCCAACTGCCGACGGGCATCCGCCCAGTGCGTCTTCCCCGCCCGGGGCCGTGCCCCGAGACGACCGAAGCCCCGAGACCCGAACGCCCCGCCCAAGGGCTCCAGTGAGCGTGAGGTCGAGCTCATGAAGCGTCTGCATAAGCTCGAGGGCATTGTCGAGGACCTCAGCGGTCAGATCGAGGTGGAAACGGGGAGCAGCAACGATCCCAGGTTGCCTAGTAGCGGCACATCGCCTAAGGCTGCGTCGCAGGGGCAGCAATATTCAACCATGGCAGCGGTAGGGGCCAGGTCGGGCAGCGCCGAGTCTCCGTACTCCGCGACAGGTGCCAGCGCCGTCTCGTCTATGCGAGAGGTCGTGGCGCGGCGGACGGAGCCTGATTCCGAAGGCGGGCAAGGGTTTGAGCGGAAGCAGTCTGTAAGCGTGGCGAAGCAGCTTGGGCGATTGGTCCTTCACGATCAGGGCAGAACGAGCAGATACGTGAGCAGCGCGTTCTGGTCCAAATTGAACGACGAGGTAAGTCGCCCGGCGCTGTGTGCTTTCAGATCGCGGCTAATGCGCGGATCAGCTCGACGAACTTCGTGCCGAGGTGCACTCCTTCAGCGACGACGAGGACGACTCGGAGGAGGACGAGACACCCGACCATTCTCCGCAGAACTTGCTCGAGCCTTCGACTGACCATCATGGCTTCATGTTTGGGTACCGCTCGGCAGACGTGGATTTGCGGCGTCTCCATCCTTTACCATCTCAGACTCCATTCTTGTGGCAAGTGTACCAGGAGAATGTCGAGCCATTGGTCAAGATCTTGCATATACCGTCCATGGAGAAGCTCTTGCGCGATATGAGGAAAAGCATCGATCACCTGAGCCCAGGTAATGAGGCACTCGTTTTCGCCATCTATTACTCTGCCATCATCTCAATGGAGGACGACGAGGTGCAAACGAATTTTGGCGCATCAAGACCTCACCTCCTTTCTCAGTACCGATTCGCCCTCGAACAAGCCCTGGCCAAGGCGAACTTCCTCAATACGTCGGACATTGTCGTTCTGCAGGCATTCACTCTATTCCTGACATTGGTCAGACGACACGACGATACTCGGTTTTGTTGGACGCTGACAGGCCTCGCAATCCGGATGGCGCAGGGTATGGGCATCCATCGTGACGGCTTACAGCTCGGACTATCTCCCTATGAGGTCGAGATGAGGCGCCGGCTGTGGTGGGCCATCTGTGCCATCGACTTGCGCTCAGCAGAGGAGCTTGGGACGGACCTCACCATCAGCGACCGTTCCTTCGATACCGAGCTGCCGTCAAACATCAACGACACGGACCTTGACCCATCTTCAACCGTCATGCCAGTACCTCGCGAAGGAAGGACAGATACGGCCGTGAGCCTTGTGAGATACGAAATCTGCTCGCTTGCGCGGCAACTCCATACGATCATGGCAGAGATGGGACCTATCGACCCAAATGACGTAGCATCAAGCCTGGAAGAGCGAGAGCGCATGCTTGTGGACGTGTACGACCGCGTCGAGGAGAAGTTCCTAAAACGATGCGTCGCCGACAACGACCCCTTGTTCTGGATGGCGGCCATGATTGCACGAGTCATCATGGCCAAGGTCGGGCTGGTCATCTATCAGCCTTGTCTGTTCCCCGGCACGGGACCAGAGCTATCGCTCGACATTCGCACTCGACTGTTCATCTCCACGATTGAGGTGGTGGAATACAATCACATACTGAACACCGACTCCCGCTGCCGGCAGTGGCGGTGGCTCTTCCAGACATACCGACAATGGCACGCAATCGCATACATGCTGCTCGAGATGGCTCGCCGGCCATGGACGCCTACTTCTGAGCGAGCTTGGGAGGCAGCGAGCATTCTGGGCTACGAAAGCCATCCGATCGAGGCGGCCAAGGCAGCCGACCACACCGCCGTGTCCCTGCCAGTGAAGAGACTCTACCTCAAGGCGAGGCGGCACCGACAAGCAGAGATCCAGCGCCTCCGAGCGGACCAGGAGGCTGCTCATCAGCTCGATGTACAAGATCGGATGAACCCCTTGCCCCAGCGGCTCGGGGCTGTGCCGGGGACGGAAGCCAAGATTGCGCAGCTTCGAAGTCGATGGCGGAAGCTTGTTCGAAAGGACGGAGCGACGAGCCAAATGCCTCCTTTCGGAACCTCGCTGGCACCTGACAGTCAATCCATTGCCGTGGCCCCTTTGAAAAGCTATGTGCCGCCGCCCGGCGAGCTGGCGCCTACTCAAGTTGGTCGTCAACAGGTGCTAGAAGCCGAGTTCATTGACAGGTTGTTGGCAGGCGGCGTGAATCCAACCGAGCTATGGCAATTTGCGTACGAGGGGAATCCGAATGCAGAGGGTATATTTGCGACGGGACTGACCAACGGCGAGGCCCCGGGTGCGTCTTCAACGGACACGCTACAGAATGGCACAGGCAATAACGTCGATTTTGATACTGTGGACAGGGCACTGGGGGAGCAGGCGACGATCATGTCAAATGGCCAACAGGGACAGCAGCCGCAGCAGCAGGACGCAGGAGCTGAATACGGTATGGATCAGGCACCGGCTTGGCTTTGGCCAGACCTGTTCACAACGATGGACGCGCAGTTTGACGGCGTGGGTGTGGACGAGCTTGATGTGAATATGGACGTCGAGGATATCAATTGGCAAAACTGGCAGGAGTCCTTGAAGGGGCTAGAGAAGCCGGCGAGCGCGAATACGCCTGGCGACGGGCGATGGAGAGGGCTTTAGAGGAATGTTGGTTCAGCGTGAGGGTTTGATTTGAGCGTAGACGATACCCGTGATGTAGAAATACGATACCATGTGATGGAACTTGTGGCGATGCCTCGTGTTTTGAGGTTGGCGGGAAAATGCCTGGTAGAAATTCTGAGCTCAAGCCAGTTCCCACAATCAAGACAATTTCCAAATCTGAGCAAGCTGGAATGAAACGTTCTGGAAAGGCTCATGGGAGCCTGCCGGAATGCCTTGAGCGATGGGGTCGCGCCTGCCCACATGATGATGAGTCAATTGTATGGCAATCACGACTTGGCCTCACACTTTCCTCCCCAACCAACCCTTCAAGGTCCAGCTTCCCTTTGTCCACTTCACTTGACTACACCACAACCATCTCTGCCTCATCCTCATAAGCAGCGACCGAGCATCTCGTTCCCTCGTCAATTTCCAGCATCTTCAAGGACACCTTCCCAATCAATCCCCGCCCCGCTACTCCATCATAAGGTAAGGTAGCCGACCAGACAGACACCCTCACCAGGAACTTCACCCAGTACTTCACCGAACACCATGTCAACACAACCCACCACCCCTCGCGTCGGCGTAGCAGCCATCATCACCAATGCACAAGGCCAGATCGTCTGCGGCAAGCGGCAAGGCAGCCACGGCGCAGGCACGTGGCAACTGCCAGGCGGCCACCTCGAGCACGGCGAGTCCTTCTTTGCGTGCGCCGCGCGCGAGGCTCTCGAGGAGACGGGCCTGCGGGTTCGCGGCGTAAAGGTCGCCGCCGTGACGAACGACGTGTTTACCGATCTCGGGAAGCACTACATTACCATTTTCGTAAAGTGCCAGATGGAAGAGGTGACAGCGACGCCTGAGGTTTGTCAAACCATCCCCTCCTTTTTTTTCTATCCCTGCCACCCCTGGTTTCCACAACCGGGAAGGAATGAGAGATGACCGCTGACCGGGCTGGGACCCCTGCCAGGCGATGGAGCCGGAAAAGTGCAGTGCTTGGTATTGGAAATCATGGGCTGAGATGCGCCAACTTGGAGAGACTGGCGAGGACCTGTTCTTGCCACTCGTGAACCTCTTCAAGGAGCATGCCGACATCGACGCTCTTCTCTGAAGGGAAGAGGCCATCAAAAGGGAACGGGCGCGAGCTGGAACGGGCGCGCAGTGATTTGGAAGCCTGCAGCTCACGACTCGCATCCAGGAGGATCCCTCCAGCTTCAGCGACACGATTGGACGCCAGAGTTGCAGCGACGGGCTCGACCTTGACGTCCAGAGGGGCTGTGTTCGAATCCTTCAGAACAGGCGCGGCGGTCGTCTTTCCTCGCTTGGGCGGCTGGCAGCAAGGGCGCAGGGATCTCGCTGACAACACGAAGGTGGCCTCGACCCAGAATCCGTCCGTTTCATCTCGGCTCGAGTGCTTTTCGACATGGCCCCTTGCAGGGGCTCTTGGTCAATGCAAAGGTCGACCAAAGTCCCAAGCTTCCTCGCGTCGAAAAGCTCACAAGCCTTCCGAGGCCTCTTAGGGCTGAACAGTTGGCGGGGAGGAATTGAGAGGGCGATTGAGTGCAACGGCCCCTCCCCCTCCACGAAGCTTAACTTACTCGGGCGACAATGAGCCCACTGCAATAACCACGTCTACGAAATTAGAAACAGCCTTCCAAGGCACCTGCATACACTAAAATACCGAACACAGCAAGGTGCTGCGTCAAGACCGCCGCCGATCCACGCCTCTTGCGAGAGCTTCTTCAGCGCCTCTGTCGTCTTTCATCCCTTTCGAGAACCACTTGGCCATGTTGTCACAGGCCCGAAGGGGCTGCTCAGTATTGAGGCTGGATACTGTGACAGGCGATGGCCATGGGTCATATGTGCCTTCAGATCGTCTTGTTGATGAGCCTTGAAATGAAAAGCCCAGGATAAGTTGACGTTACTTCGCGTCTTCAAACCGTCTTGGCCCGCTCAACCCTTTCGCTGCAAAATCCCAGTCCGGTTCTGGCCTCTACCCGGCCCCCAAAAAGCTTGCTTGCCGCCGTCTCACGCTCAGATCCTGCCAGCTCGGCATACCGTCGCCGTTACTGGACTACAAGCGCAAGCCTGCGGGTCGTCGCGATCCCACCCTTCCCATGAACAGGGGGTTTCGCGATGCTGCAGCTCTAGTCCCATGTTGTAAGCCAGGGTATTTGCTTACCGTCTCAGGAGATTGCGGCCTTCTTCACGTTATATTCTCTGCAGAAGTCCCAAGTCCCCGTTCCCTGTGTGACCCTGATCTTGCTCCGGTCTGTTTGTCCGCTGGATTTCGTGACGCGTTGGGCCGGGTCGAAGCTTCATGTCACCTCCATAATCGACAAAAGTATCCAGATTAAGATTCTCACGATGGCATCCGGATACTCGCCAGCTAGCACGGGCGTCGACGGCACCTCGACGGCCTATAGCTACCCATCACAGTACAGCGATGGCCAGCAGCACCAGCAGCACCAACAACAGCAGTACAACTCTGGCCTCATGGCGACGTCCGACTACCAACAGAGCGGGCTAATGGCGACGACGGACTATCCCGACGCCACGACGGCCGCAAAGGCCGAGGCCATTCAGGATCATCATCAGCATCACGCGCATGCGCATGCGCATGCCGGGTATCCTCAAGAGAGCCATGCTGCTCCCCCTGCGACACCCGTGAGCAAAGAAGGTCGGATCTGTGGCATGAGGAAAACGACATTCTGGCTCGTCGTGCTGTCAGCCATTCTTGCCGCTGGACTGATAGGCGCCGCGGCGGCGGCGGGCATCTTGGCCTCTCAGAATAGCGACAGCAGCGGAAGCACAGGTTCTGGAGCGTAAGTACCACCGTCTTTCTTCTCTTCGCCCGTGAGTAGATGCTAAACAAGACCACAGAGCAACGACCCCATCAGCACCAGAAGCGTCCACGTCCGCAGCCGCCTCCGCTTCCGCCTCGGAATCAAGCAGCGCGACCCGAACAGCTTCAGCAACTGACTTTACTGCCATCCCGATCCCAAGCCAAGCTGCTTCCGGGCTTGGCGTCCCGGACCCCGGTTGCCCCGACGTCAACGGCACCGACTACACGGTCCCCGGAACGGATCTCGTCTTCGAGCGCCTCTGCGGCGTCAACTTTGCCGGCAACGATATTGGCCACCTGCCCATGACGCGTATGGAGGACTGCCTGGCGCTGTGCGCGTCGCAGTACGTGAGCCCACAGGGCGCGGCTGGCAGCTGCCTTGGTGTCGTGTGGGGATATGGCGGACGCCAGGGGACTAACTCGGCTTACTGCTGGCTGAAGTTCGGGAAGACGATTCGTGAGGACGTAGCGGACACGGAAACGGCGTGGCTGAAGCCCAGGTAAGGGGAGGGCGACGGGGATGTTAGGTGACGAGCGAGAGGAGGGGAGGGCGAGTTTGGCGTTTCGGTCAAGTGGAAATGTTTTATTGTGCTTGTACTCCTCAGCGGGCCCTCTCATTTTGTCTTGTCTTGTTGACATGATTCTACATCATCAATCAGTAGAAGCCCGATACGTCGCGGCGGAATCAAGAGTTCAAACACGCTGTATTAATTTTCAAGTAATTCGCTCTGACAGTCGGACTCGTCTCTCTCGGGCTCACGGCCTCGGTGATTCGTCCCATGCCACCCACGACTCGAGAATCGCCGCCATTCGATCGCTCGACCACCGCGGCCCATCGCCGATGCACCTCCCCGTCTTGGTCATGACCTCGACGAGCGCCCTCACCCGCGACACGTCCTCCGGGGGCCCCATGCACTTCAAGCCCAGCTCGATCACGGCATAATCGGCACCCAACCTCCGGCGGAACAGCTGCTCGACGGCGGCCGGCCGCAAAAGCGTCTCGAGCTGCCGCCCCTTGGCCGCGCTCTCACGCATCATGATATTGTGCACCCTCGCGCCGCCATCCATCTCGTACCCCGGATGGTCAGCCTCGACGTACCCCCACCTCCGGAACGACAGCTTGGCACGAATGTTGTGGGAAATCATCTCGAGGGTGCCCATAGACCTGATCTCGCTGAAGATGTCGTTACAGAAGGCCATGGCCTCGACGTTGCCGCCGAGCGCGACCTCCAGCAGACGCGACGCCCACAGCATGCCCGTCCAGTAGACGACGCTCGACAAGCTCGTCGTGTCAATGTCGAGGTACGGCGCAATGTCCATGGGTGGGTCGCGCAGTCGGGGGGTCGCGCGCTCCATCCAGAGGCCGTATCCCAGGCGGGGTGACATGCGACCTGTTTCGTACGCTGGCAGGGGCCCGCCGGGGGGCATTTCATCATGGAAGTAAGCTGGTGATGCGTAGCTCAACGCCATCGGCGAGTGAGTGAGTACCGGCGGCACCGACGGCGATGGCGCCTGCGTGTCGATGAGAGAGAGGGTGATTTGCGGCCCGGCCGGCACAGCGAAGGATGGATCCGCAACTGGTGATGGTGATGGTGCACATGTCGTCGAATCCGTCTGCGGCTCGTTCGGAACATCAGCTGGCGCCTTGCCCTTGTCGCTGCTCGTGTCATGGCTTTCGCTGGCCGAAGCTTGGTCATCAAGACCGGCTGCACGCGAGGCGACGCGCATGGCTTCATCGAGCTCTGCGTTTCCAAGCTTCGACGCGACGCGCGACAGTGATGCTATGGCGGTCTGCATCGCTTCGTTGCTGGCGCGCAGGTCATTGATCGCCGTGATCTGCCTCTGTCGGAAGGCCTGCTGGGCCTTGCGGCCCCTCTCCCTTCGCAACTGTCTTTGTCAGGACTCGGGCGGGCAGGCAAACAAAGGGACGAGCCTCCAACAGCTCCGAAGAGTCTCACTCACGTGGATATCATCGGCTTCTGGCGAGACGCCTCTCGTGCGCTTCATCCTGGACTGCGTGGGTCAGTAGGTGGTTGAATTCGTAATACCGTATCAAGAGAGACGATGCCTCTGAGGCTGGAAAGTGGATAGCGGTCGCAGTAATAGCAATGGATTGAGGGAGGCCCGGGAGCGAGAGTCTTGGCGATCTCTCGGGGGTGGCGCTTGCTGGCTCCAGCATGGCCATGACTCGATAAGGCATCGTCTGACTCGATACCTACAACCGGGATTCACTGCCTTCTCAACTCCGTCTCAGACGGTACTTAGTTTAATTACACCTTTGCCACGTGAAGCTGCTAACACGGAACTTTCTAGACAGGATAGACAGGATAGACAGGATAGACAGGATAGGCAGGGAGGGTCAAGTTGTCTGGATGGCCAATGTTCCCGGCGGTATGGTTCGCCCGAGCTGCTGACCTATTGCATTCTGGAAGAGAGCGACTTGCTCATTAATCAATCACTAGACCTTGAGAGATGTGCTTGCGTTGCGCTCTGTCGCCTAACGTACCTTACCTACCTGGTACGTAAGGTACGGTACCTAAGGTACGGTACCTAAGGTACGGTACCTAAGGTAGGTAGGTACCTAGCAACCCGCAGCTGCAGGCGCCGGGGATCACACCCCCCCTGTCCCTTTCGAAGCATTTGCAACTCGAGGCCAAGAAACTCTTAATTCACAACACCACATTATCGAGGATCTGCGTGTCTAATACAACTAACTACCAGCTGATAATGCTGCCATCGTGGTTTCGGAATGTCCCGCTGAGCTCCCTCGGGTCTGTCGTCATCGACGTCTTGATCATGTTCGCCACGCTCGTCTCTACCGAAATGGCACCCATGGCCTTCAAATCCGCGCCCGTGGAAATCGCAAGATCCGTCTCCACAACACCAGGATGCAACACAAAGCTCGTCAGCCAAGGCTCCTCAAACGAGATGAGGCGGATGAACCAGTTCAACGCAGCCTTGGACGCGCCATAGGGGCTCGACTGCTCGGGGAAATTGGCGAAGATCTCCTGCGACCCGATGGAGCCAATGATGGTCGAGACGGCCACGAACTTTGGGCTGCCCGTCTCGCTGGCCTTGAGCAGGTCCGCCGTGGCCTGGAAGAGCGTCAGCGGTCCGACGGCGTTGACGCTGAAGTGCTTGAGCGTGCTGGCGGCCGACGTCTTGCGGACGCTGGTGCCGCCCTCGGAGATGCCTGCGTTTGCGATGACGACGTCCAGCTTCGTGATGCCCTGTTCCCTGAGGGTGGCCACGGCGGCGTTTGCGTCGGTCTCGACGGCCGAGTCGATCTTAACGAGGATGAGTCTCGTGCCTTCGCCCTTTGGCAGCTCGGCAAGTGCCCTGGAGGTGGAGTGTGAGGGGTCGCGGACGCCCGCGATGACAGTGGTAGCGGGCTTTCGCAAGATCTGCTTGACGAAGCTTTGGCCTATGCCCCTGTTGGCCCCGGTAATGAGGTACGTTGAAGGGGAAGACATGTTCTTTCAGGGTGTTCCGGCAAGATGAGTTATTCAGATGTTCAGGGGTAAATCGAGATATGGCCTCGAGATGATGTGAGCTATGGACCGAGGCTTGTTTGTAAATCGACAGTGATGTCTACTCGAGTAGAACATCCCTACTCATTTATAATTCATCGGGAGCATGTTAGAACGTGCATTTAGAATCCCATTAAGACCGAGATATGTAGTTCATGTCAAAGAGCTTAATCGGACATGTTAGCCCGTCTTTGCATCCATTACTGATATCAGGCGGAACTCCACTTTTGGGCTGGAGTTAACGCCTGCTACAATGCTTACAATAGCTGTTGCTCTCGGCCCAGAACAGAGTTTATGTTGTGTGACACAAAGGCGTGTTGTATCGGAAGCACGCATCAGTAATCAGCATCACGTTTGGCCGACGAGCACTTCAGTGGCTGCGCTTGAGCTCATCAGCTCCGCAGGTGGATTCGCCTGACTTATCACTCGTGGCTGCCCGGGGCTTAATCCACCCCCAGGCTGAGGCTCTCAGGAGCCTTCGGACCTCAAATCTTGCGCCGAGGGGAATGGATTTGATCTTCAAGAAAGCCACAACATATGAGCAGCAAGTTAGTATCCGTCATCTGCTGCCAAACAATCCAGAGTTTGTTTTCGACACATTGCTTGAGAATGCTGTCATGCACAAGCAAAAACCAAGTAGGTAGTCCAAATCTATCAAAGGGGTAAATTAGCCTCTGATATTGTTCGACTTTTGTTCGACTTCTGCTTCGCGTGTATACGATCTCGACAGATGCGCGAATCCCTGATCGATCATGTACACAACCTCCACGGCACACGGATCGGCCAAGAACAGTCCCTGCAAGACTAGTCAAACAAGGGACGGACGATGTATCCAGGGGAAGTGCCGAGAAACAGCCTCAAAGCAGGACCCAAGTCCGCGTCATTTGCAGGTGGATAATCTATAAAACTCTAAAGCCTCTCTTTGCCATCGTTGAACCCCTTCATGAAACCATCTTGGTAGCCCGTCGCCACGTGAATCCCTGTCGGACTCCAAGTCCTGATCATCAAAGTCCCTCGCCCGTTTGCCACGCGGGGGAAGAAGGTTTCCTGAATCCACCAAACATCATCTCCCTCATCTCCGTACTTCATACCAGCCAGCTCCGGATTGACGTGGACAAAGTAGGAGTAGGTCAGGCTCGCGCCGGCGGCCAGCGACATCCCGAGGCCCACATTGTTGGCGAGCATGAGAAGGCCGTTGCGGTCTGATTCGTAGACGTGCGCCAGGATGTGATGGTTCGGCTCGTCAGCAGGTAACGGCGCCCGCAGCCGGTAGAGGATCAGCTCTCTCCTTTCCTGTAGGGGCCTCCCTTCGTTGAAAGCTGACATGTCGACCTTTTTCATGTCCAATATCGGGAAGTTGCCTGGCCCCGCGTTGGGGAAGAACTTTTGCACGAGTTCAAGGTCGACCTGTGGGGAATGAGGCCAAGAGTATGGAGGTCTTGAGTTCAGGATTGAGGCGAAACGTGTCTGCGGTGACGTCCCTTGCGAGTCGATGGAGGCTGGCTCCGGTAGTTTGAAAGTACAAAGGCAACTGAAACAAACATCACCCAGCTCAGTGTTGGCGTCCTCCTTTGTGAACCTCCTGGGCTCTCGTGACGGAGCCGGCTCTAATGGCTGACGGGCGGTGACCAGATTGGAGCTGAATGTCCGTCTGGTAGAGACGGGCATCACTTCATAGATGATTGGCCGGTCAGAGATAACATTGGCGGTGAAAACACCTTGTATGGTCTGGAGACAGGTTTAACAGCTGATCCGCTTGATAGGATTTTCAACATCGGACTCACGTGAATACCCAGGACGGCAGGGGCTGGCTGCGCTGGTGAGGTGGATTTCCTGGCAGCCTCCAACGCCCTGACCGCTGCCAAGGACGCCTGGGTGTAGACATGGCCACCATACGCCTGCCTGCTGGGAGTGTATCCCTCTATCTCACCGCCCGGCACCCACGCTGGGTACAGACTGGTGTATCGAACTGTTGATGGGGTTTCTGTGCTTGTTGGGGAAGTGGAACTTGGCAGGTCAACGAGGCTCATAACCTCATGAAATAAATCGTGTACCATGGTGCGAAAGATATGGTAAACTGCAAAAACAATAAGAAGTTTCAGATGATCTAGAAGAAAGAGGCCAGCCGTGTTTGGAAAAAGGAAAGATCACAGTCAAGTTTCGGCCGGAGGATTTGGTCAGCCAGGAGGAACGGCTCAGTTGGCGATGCCTCGGCATCTTGTGGGGCCGTATGAGACCTTACAGGTGGGGACACCGGAGGACAGCTGGCGACAGGAAAGCACGTGACGATGCCCCTTGCTTGCCCGGCCCGACCCCAGGTTTCTACGCGGGTGAGAATGGGAAGGGCCCCACCACGGCCCACCTTGCCCCAGGAATATCTCAGATCGCAACCCAGCACCTTGGATGCAAAGTCCATCATCATCACGCGACCATCAACCAACGGAGCCCCTACTCGTCTCGCATCTTTTTCTTGAGATTTTCGTCCGGGAAACACCTTGAATCGAAGACCCGACAATGCCAGCCTTCTCAGTCCTCAGTGGCACGCCGCAAACTCGGTCGACGCGCATATTCGTTGTAACCGTGTTCCTTGTCATCCTCTTCCTGTTCTTGGGCAACTCGCAGCTCACTGCCGGCCCGTACCTGGGATCGACTACTGACGCAGAGTTATCTCCCGAGCACTTTGCGAATCAGCACAAGCAGGCTGCAAGCAACGGGCGCCCCCCTGCTGATGCCGCAGATCAAGCATCCACTCACCACGACTCAGGTGAGGTGAAGGACCAGCCGTTGGTGGGCGGCACAGGCGGCGTAGACGGTGGCCACGACCACGACCACGACCACGATGATGTGATTGAGGAGCCAAATGAGGCCGTCCCCGATCAAGAAATGGTACCGGATCAGGACGTCTGGCACGACGAGAAGGAGGACGAGCGTCTGGCGGCACCCCTTGCTCCATCATCTGAACCTGGTGTGGCCTCGACGTCCGCGCTTCCGGCCGCGACTTCAAAATCTATCGCCCCTCAGCCTGCGGTGGTCTCATCATCTGCAATTCCAGTCACGACTTCAGATTCCATTGCCGTCGCATCCTCGACAACGTCACTGCGCAACGCCTCAGAAATTGACAACTGATGATCCACAATGGGTCTCATAGCCGTCAGCCCCTGTGTCTGAAGCCAGGTGCCGCCCTGATGTGCCAGATGCGCCGCCAGCACCTCGCCCATGCGTCTTGGTGTATGTGCCGCGAAATGGTTGACAACATGACGGAAAGAAATGTTGCTACGAGAAGCTTGCAACTGCCAACGTCACGTCTCTTGAAAGGCAATACACTGGCCAAGTGGCGCGACTACAACATCAGGTCCAAATCGAAGGAAGACACTCGCACACAACAAGCCAGCGAGCCCAATCGTATGGTACCATCTCTTGGCTCAGAACAGGGGCGACGGCACTGGGTCTCCCGGTTCACTAGGTGTCTGTACAGCCAAGTTCTGGCGGAAGCGACGGGCTCACACACGACTCGCACGTTTCTCAGATCACCACCTGGGGCCTAATGCTACAAGACTTGGAAATCCAATGCAACAAGTGGCTCCCCAAGTCGAAACTTTGGAACTTCGCACGGAGCCTGAATATTCAGAGGTACATATTCGGAATCCTCTCAATGCGAAAGCTTTGTGCGCCACCGGCATGTAGAAATCTTGGTAGGCATGCGGCATCATAGCATTGACGCTCTCGTCGCCACAGCTGTTCCAAGGAAGAGCTTCGCAACAGAGGAGGAATTGAACACGGTGACGGAGGGCATTGCCGTTATTTTGAGGATTTGATTTTGGTCTAGGGTCTCCCGTCAGTCAATCAGCTTGTCGTTATCAGCATGCGCTGACGCTCCAACCCGACGAACGATTCCTATTTCATAGTTCAGAGCGATAGGCCTCGAGCTCATGGTATTCTCTGGTTCGTAGCAATACCTCTCGCTTACATCTCTCAAGTCAAACACATTTACTGAACGACGGTTCCTTGCCGTGTCAATCGACCCACTCGAAGGCCCATCTGTCGAGACGTGCAATGGAGACCTGAGATTCATAATTGTTGTCTCTTTAGAAGAGAGCAGGTCGGATTTCGTCGATTGAGTCAGGCCTCAGAACACGAACTTGTACGAACCGTCAATCAACGGTGCCATTTGCGTTAATATTGTGAGTCGGCTAGTGCGTGGAACCGCAAGTGCAGCCATTAGGAATCTTGGACCAGCCAGTTCGAGCAGTGCGACTCCAGTCGACCATGGGTGTCAAAATGTCTTCTATATCATTACCTACGCGTTCAACGATCGACGACTCCAATGTCACGCCCTTTGCGAAGGTTCATGAGATCCGCAGGCCGACATCGGCACAATTCCTCCACCCATCAATGCTTATCAAGCTGCTCCACGCCGTCCTCCAATCCCACACCAATGCTTCGAATGAGCAATGCCTTGTGGGAATGCTGTCATCGTTTCAAACTCACAACATTCTCATGACTTGCTCTGAAGGTCTCAACTCACCACAAAATTCGACTCCGTTCTCACAACTCACCTCTCCCAAAAAGAGTTGGTCTACTACAACCCAACGGCCTCATCACCAAAGAAACTTAATAGACTCCCAGTCACCGCCAGGATGGGCTCAACACGAGGACCAACCTCTCTGAACAACGACAAGATTCTCTTGCTCGTCGCCTCCCCGCCCACAACAGACTGGATAAGCCGCATCGAGTCGCGCTACCCAGGCATTGAGATTCGCTGGGTCGACAGCACAAGCGAGGAAGGGCCCAAGTCTCCAGACAAAATCCCAGCCGAGCTCTGGGAAGGCATCACCATCTACTCAAGCTGGCTCACACCGCGGGCGGAGCTCATCCCCAACGTGCGCTTCGTGCAGCTCTCGTCAGCCGGTGCAGACCGGTGGCTGGACCACGACCTGTACCTCAACCCCGAGGTGGTGTTCTGCTCGGCGAACGGCGTCCATCCGTAAGACTCCCACTTGAAGCCTCCGGGGAACGAATTGAACTAACACATGGCAGCCCCCAAATAGCAGAATGGGTCATCGGAACGTGGCTCTCTCACCAGCACCGCTTCCTGCACTACCACGACTGTCAACGCAAATCCTCCTGGGTCAACCGCCTATCCTACCCCGTGCAAGACTCCGTCGGCCTCCGCATGTAAGTCCCCACCAACCCCTCCCGGCCACCTCCCGCACGCCTGACCCAGAACCAAGGGGCATTCTCGGCTACGGCGCCATCGGCCGCCAATGCGGCCGCGTCGCGCAAGCCCTCGGCATGGAAGTCTACGCGCACACCCGCAGCGAGCGCCCAACGGCCGCCTCCCGCAAAGACGACAGCTACTGGGTCCCCGGCACAGGCGACCCGGACGGACTCCTACCCTCTCGCTGGTTCCACGGCGGCGACGTCGAGTCCATCAACGACTTCCTCGCGCAGGACCTCGACCTTCTCGTCGTGGGCCTGCCGCTGACGAAAGAGACAGAGGGGATCCTCGGCGCGGCGCAGTTCGACATCCTCTCCAAGAAGAAGACGTTCGTGTCCAACATTGCGCGCGGCAGGCTTATCGACCAGGAGGCCCTCGTGGCGGCGCTCGAGCAGGGGAAGATTCGCGGGGCGGCGCTGGATGTTACGGATCCGGAGCCGTTGCCGGCGGAGCATCCGCTTTGGAAGGCGCCGAACGTCTTCATCACGCCGCATGTTAGCGGGCGGAGCACGGCGTACTGGGATCGGGCGCTGGCTATTTTCGAGCAGAATCTGGAGAGGTGGTCTGAAGGGAAGCCGCTGATCAATGAGATCAACAGGACGCTTCACTATTAAGCTTTAGGCGGCTGCGGATGTTCACTTGACGAAGCATGGGCGACGACGAATGATGATGCGGATTTTGGGAAACACGCTCGCAAGGGTATCATTAACTTCATTACCTAACTAAGCGCCGTTCTTCGCAAACCCGACCTCTGACGAGGACATGGAACCGGGCCCTGGCTCGGACCTTGTCGTTCTTTCCAGGCTGCCCCTCGGCGGCGTTGTGGACGATATCCGCCTCAGACATCTCATCTGCCTCTCGATCTCGCAGTCGCGTACAATATTGACCTCGGTCGTCTTCATAATCAGGATGCCGTCGGCCACGCTTTGCCTCGTCTCATCGCCGGATTGATAACCCGACAGGACGTGGGCCGAGTACCGCCGGCCCACCTCGGGGTTCGCAATGGCGCCCTTTTTAGTGAGCTCATCTTGCAAGGTACCGGCGACCTCGAGTGTGTCCATGGCCATGGGGGGCAAATCGTCGAAACAAGCGGGGACGCGCTGGCTGCCGTCGAATATGTAGTCGTTCCGGCCTGAGGTCGTGCCCATGCGACCCCGCGAGAGATCAATCAGGCCGTTCAGAATGTTGAACTCGAGCTTGAGCTTGATCGAGTAGACGAGAGCCTTGTAAGCCGTCTGCAGTTCGTAAAATCCTGCGTACTCTAGGCCCAGAATGGTCACGTCGAGAAGAATGACGACGGCGTTGACGAGGATGAGGTGCCACAGCATGCGTTTGCGGGCGGATTTGGCGTGCAAGGTCGAGTCGCGGAACAGCTTGGCTGTCGCGGCGATGTACATGACAGATATGACGAGTTCCTGGATGAAGAATATGGTGACCTGAATCTTTTCATACACGGAATACACCAGCACAAAGCCTGCTGGGTCCGATGAATTGGCTCCATAAATGATAATGGCGACGGGTATGTGACAGACGATGGCGTTTGTGATGACCATGGCAAGAACGAAGCGGAGGTGCCTCGGGTCACGGTCGACAAGATGCAGGCGTGAATATAACACGACCGACTGGCCGGTGACGAGACAAGCCCAGCCGATGACGATCAGGGTGACATAGAGATAGATCAGCCGCGTGTTGATGCCCAAGCCCTTCAGCAGGAAGCCGATAGAATAAGGCACGAGTCCCAACGTCGCGACGCAAAAGCTCCAAAAGTACAGGCCGGATCGCTTCTTGAAGGTGAAATAGATGATGCAGCAAAGTTCGACGGCGTTGTAGAGAGCGATGGTTATGAGCACCACAATGGGAAATGCGGCGTTGAGGTCGCGCGTTGAGTTGCTGACGATCCCATGATCAATGTCGAACATGGTGGTGAGCTTGTGTGATGGTTGTTTGTCTTTGGGCCGTGGGTTCATCGAGCGGCGATTCGGGGCCACGCCCCGGTGATCAAGCAGCGGCCTGGTAGCTGCTCAATTCGGGATCCCAGTGGTAGGAGGATGGGGGATGACGCGAGAGTTGATGAAGATGCAATAGGATGTCATCTTTTTCATCTCAACACTCGAGTATCCTGAGTGGTGAAGTCGAGGGTCCCTGACAAGGCGATACAGATGATAATTGACGACAGCCAGGCGTGTAGTGTAGGTGTGACCATGCCTTGCTTCTTAAACGACGGGACGGCAAGTGCCTTCCTCCCTTCTCCCCGTAAAAGGAAGGGTGGTGGGTGCAGATGTGACTGCCTAGAGACGAGGGACGACGGGCCGTGGAAAGGGTGACTAGCACATGGCTTGAACTCAAAAGACATGCGCACCTGACGATCTCAGCAGTGTGACCGAGTTTTGGGGGTCCTGTCGAACCAGCTGCTGGGACGAGGGACGAATGAACCAGTCAAGTCAACCTCCACAGTCTACAGCCAGATGCAGCCAAACCCACGTCAACGCAAACCATCTCAGTCCGATCCCGGTTGCCAAAGCACTTGAACGACATTGCCAGCCAACGATCAACCAGCTGGGATGGACCGCGTGGTGGGAGTTGCCGTGGCAGTAGCTCTGGACAGATGGAGTGAGACACCAAGTTCCCAACTCGAATTGACAGCGAGATTAACCATCAGCCAGAAGCATTCCGGCGACCTGGACACACCATCGACGCCGTCAACCGGCCTGGACCGGCCTGACGATGACGATGCCAATAATCGTTGACCTAACACGCTTACGGTCCCACGCCAGACGAGCCATTCGTTCGAGCTATTCAACAATGCCCACTAATAAGGAAGCAGGATCACCAACTTGAAGCCAGGCGCTGCGATGGGCCACCCCACCCACCGATCGCGGCCCAAAAGCCATTGGAGTAACCTCTTCAGCTGGCGTTGGCTCTCTCGGTACTGGAGATCAGCGCCCTTGACTCGCATCCAGATCCCGGGTCTGGGGCCCCGGCTCCCTGATTCAACCTTCCTGTCATGGGTGAAACGGTTCCAGGACTGATGCGTGTTAAAGAGACTTCTAGCCATCGAGGCAGCATTGAGGATGTTGAGGGGGATCGAGCCGACCAGGATTGACCCAGCTATGCCTCAATTCAGCCTCTTTGGCCTCGTCCATTGTCTACAACAGTTCTTCACGCGCAGATCGGCGTCGGAAATGGCTGGGTGGCTGAGACAGAACCGCAAACTTTCGAGCTTGAGATTCAGCAGATGAACCGTGGGCTCGGGCCCTCCCTGGAGCTCTACCCCAGCAAGCCCAGTTCTTCACTTGCTCAACTACACCTCGGGCACGGTCGCGAAACAGTCGGTCATGTCAATCACCAGCCTCATAACTTTGCATCAGAACGTGATGGTCGATGTCACGGCGAAAGTCACGAAAGCCAATCGCAGTTCCCTCCGGATCTGGATGCTGGACGACATCCACACGAAGGACGCCTTCAAGACCTTCTCCTAAGTCACGGCCGACACGCCGCGATGTGACGTGCCCAGAGCATTTTGACGCGGTGGTCGTTTCTTCATGTATTGTTATCATGTCTAGGAATCCCCTGGCAGCAAGTTCTCTCGACGCCAGACGGGTCGATCGACATGGAGCCTCTACAAAGCCTTGCGAAGGCCTTCGTGCTTAACCACCCATCCACCCTTCTGAGGGAAGCCCGGCGCATCACTCGAAGACCCTGTCCATCCCTCGGCCATGTATGCAACTGCATTTCCGTGTTAGCCGACTACACCAAGATATCACCGTGCCGAAGTCCGGACAACTCACCAGCCAAGAGGAACCCGGCATTTCCAGGCATAAAGGGGGGCGGCGTCCCACCGTCACCGCCTCGAATGGCGAAGCCTACGTCGTCCAATCTGTCAGCAAATCGCACTGCATTCACCTGATGGTTCGAGAAACCTACCGGCATCGTCAAACTTCCAATAATCATAAGCCGTAAGGTGGTAGATCGCCCGTTCCGGGTTCCCAACCCGGGCCGAGTTGATCGCCAGAATCGGCCTACCCCATCCACGAATGTTCTGGTCAGTCCAAACCTCCCACACCTTGTCCGCTGTGCGCCTTCCGACCTCCTCATCCACAGCCGGCGTGTCTGGCAGAATGCCCTGCATCATGATGAGACTTCGTGGGTCGCGATTGAGCTTCGGGTCCTCCCACCACGTCGAGTTGACGCCCTCGTACACGGCGTACAGGCCGTCAACCTGCGGGGGCTTGGACATCTTCGAGGCGACCGTGGTCCAGTGCTCCGGCACCGGCCGGCCAAGCTTCTGCTTCCACTCGCGAGCGACATCGAGCCCGTAGCGCCAGTATGCGACCTCGTAGGCCAGGTTGAGGGTGTCCTCAGGCGGGGTGTTTTCCGTGACACCAAAGGAGCTGCGCGTGTCAGTCACAGACCCTGCGAGCGAGTGAGCAAATACTTACGGAGGGCCGAGATCGTAGTTGCCAGATGACTCGTTGTACCAGGCATACGACGCCATGTAGTCGGCGGTAGCCTCGAGGATGGGATCCCAGCGCTCGAGTGTCTCCTGGGTCGGCTTCGTCTTGTACGCCAGCATGGCCATGTACATGGGATGTGGCTGTCAGACAGTCGGCTTGCCTGTGAAGGTCCATGTAATCGTCACATACCTGCTGCCACAGCAAAAGGGCATTGATCAAACCCGGTGAGCTACGTCCCGTCATGGTATCAGTCATTTTAGGCCACCGAGCGCCCTCCCAGCCCATGAGTTCCGCCCGGGCAAAGGATGTCGGCAGCAATTTCTCATAGAGAGCAGGGAAGATGTTATGGAAGTGCTGCTCCCGACCCCACGACACCCAGTGCGCATTGTGCCAAACCACCATCTCCATGTGGAACTTGCCTGCGAAATGTGAGCGTCCATCCATCCTTTGAGGTGGTTGCACATCGACATACCATACCAGCCATTATTCATAAGCCCGCTCTCCTGAGGCGACTCTCCAGTCGCAGCACTGTTGACGCGAACATGATATTGCGACGTGACGATTCGCCGCTGCAGCTCCGTCGCATTGGGGTTCGACGAAGCAGTCAGGTCCACGAACCCACCCTTATCCCAGTACTCGTGCCACCCAACGGTATTGCGCTTCCTGATCGCCTCCGGTAGGTCCGGCAGGCGTTTCCATGGTGAGAAGTGCGCCGTGAACGAGAACGATGACGAGTCCTCCGCCCGTTCCGGAGCGAGTGTATACCTGTGAGCCGTCACAGCCGTTGAACCCTCGGGCTCGAGTCTCTCCAGGGAAAGCGGGGTCTCGTCTGGCCAGCGGAGATTGACGCTGTATTTGGTCTCCTGCATCTCGTGATAGATGTGGGCCGTGTTCTTCTCGCAGCTGCGGGTGAGTTTCGTCGTGTGGTTCGCGGGGAAGTCATATACGCCGACGAACACCTCGTACTTGTACTTTGTTGTGTGGATCGGGGGGTAGGGGAAGTCAAATTCGACCGTCAAGTCGCCTGACTTTATCAGCTCCGAGTCGATGTCAAAGACGACGGCGTCGGATTCGAAGTCGCCTTGCGTGACAACCTTGACTTCGGTGCCCTCGACCGTGAACGTTGAAGTGATGACTCCGCTCCAGAGGTCGAGTTCCTGGCGGGTGTCTGTGATCTGGGCCGCAGCCAGAGTGTCGTTCTTGTATCGAAGGCCGATTCGCCCCAAGTTGACCCTGTTGGGGTTGCCGATGATCCACTGGGTGACATCAGGCATCTTGGGATCGGGTATGTCGTACGAGACGTTGCGGCCGTGAGTCTCCATTGGCACACCAGTGTAATCCGAAATGCCATTCCTGGTCACATTAAACCTTTGGTCCTGGATGAATGCTAATGAGAGACATACTCGCCGCTGGGCTCGGTATCAGTGTGCCATGCCCACACAGACATGGTGTTGAAGGGAAGATACGTCTGCATGCCAGTTGTGTCAACGCCAAAGGCAAAGTTGCCGTTCCCAACCTGCAAGGGTGTCGTCTCATTGTTGATGAGTTTCGTCCGGATGATATTGTTGTCAGTCACGATGCGGTGTCTGGCAATGTCAGAATAAACGGCAACATGTGAAGGCGTTTGTGCTGACTTGCCGGTCAATCTGGCCGAGTGCCGCAGCGGGCAGCATCAGCCAGCAAGTTTTCCTCAGGGGCACCATTTTCGTCAGCTCTGCCTGTGTCGAATCACCGGGTTGCGTATCCTTTTCTGCGAAAGACGAAAGATAAAAGCCCATCTTTATCCAGTAGAGTCCGCCAAGGCATCCCGGCAAAGATCCCCTCGCAACCCCACCCCACGTCTTCCCCAGTCTTGGTCAAAGGAATGACCCGAAATCCGGGGCAGCAGGGATCTCCTCCACAAACGACCTCAGGTCATCGCCCATCATCTTCGCACACGGCCCACGGCCCATGTCAGCGCGTCGAGATGGCCCGAGTCCCGGTGCGATGCGAGAGCCCGCATCATCCTCCTCATCCTTCCTGAAGAACCAAGGCGTCGGTAGCCACTGAGCTCGCTGCCCGCATTGAAATAACCGACGGCAAAAGAGGGTGCCGATGGGTTTGATGAATGGAAGGATCAAAAGTTGTCCAGAATCAAGACTTCAAATCAGCTCATACACCGCGGAGCTCCGTCACAAAACGCGGGGTTCAGCAGGGTGGTTTCCGCAGATCTGTGCCCAGACGGGCCAGGAACCAACGACGGCCAGGTTGCCGGATCCGAGCAAAGATGGTCGGTTTGCGCCCCATTGGTGTATCTTCTTGGCTCCGTCGCGGGGAGCTGCAGCGAGCTTTGCTCAAGCATCATCATGGCAGATGGGCTTGGCCAATATTTTTGACCATGCTTGACCGTGTCTAGCCCCAGGGTGACGTGTGCCCGAACCATGACATTTTCGAACTGGGCGGGCTCCAGATGAGATTCAAGTCATCGATTGTAATTTATTATCCTTTTGGTAAACTACACCCCCACCCAACAACGCCTGCTAGTCAAAGCCTCCGATACCATTTCCGACAACACTTTACTCGTCAATCATCAGCACGCTTCTGAACCGCACCTTGTTCTGCAGCATGTGATCCGTCGCCTCCTTCGCCTTGGCCATGGGGAACTTCTCAATCATGCACTTGACATTATGAGTTCCCGCAAACTCAATCGCCTCCTCCGAGTCGAGCGCGTGCCCCGAAGGCCAACCGCACACCGACGTCCCGCCAACAATAAGGTCGATCGAGTTTATCTCCAGCGCACCCACGGGCGCAAGGACACACAGCTTGCCGCCGGGCTGCAAGCCACCCGTGAGAGGTGAGATGGCCTTTGCGTTGGGAGCCGTGGCCACGATGAGCGCGGCGCCGCCCAGCTCCTTCAGCTTCTTAACGGGGTCGTCCTTGCTCGTATCGATGTAGGTGTGTGCGCCGAGCTTCTTCGCGAAGTCCTCCTTTGCTGAACCGGAGCTGAGCACGGCAACCTTGTAGCCCATCTTGGCAGCGTATTGGACTGCCAGGTGGCCTAGGCCGCCGACACCCTGGATGGCGACCAGGTTGCCTTGCTCGATTTGCATCTTGCGGATACTGTTGAAGACGGTGACGCCAGCGCACAGAAGGGGCGCAACCTCGGCGATGTCGAGGTCCTTGGGGATTCGGACCACGGCCTCGGCGCGGAGAAGTGCGTACTCGGCATAGCCACCATCCTGGCTGACGCCGTTGATCGCTCCATTGTCGCACATCTGGAACTGTCCACGCTGGCATTGCCGGCATGACATGTCGTGGCCTGGGATTGTGAGTGGTCATTCCTTGTGAGACATCACATGTAGACTCACCTCCATGCCAGGGCCCGCCGACACGATCACCACCAGAAAATCGGGTAACACCCTCGCCGACGGCGACAACATCGCCAACAAGCTCGTGACCGGGCACGCGAGGGAACACGTCGCCAAAGCCACCGGATGACATTGCGGCGTCCGAGTGGCAGACGCCGCAGGCACGCACCTTGACGAGGACTTGGTTGGGCCCGGGCTGCTTCAGGTCCAGGTCTTTTAGGACCAGAGGACCACCGGCCTTCTCGACCACCCAGGCCTTGTATGTTTTGGGGAGGGAAGACATGATGACGGATTGAATGGGACAAGATGTATTTCAAGCTATTGCGATGGGGTAATCCACGTGGAAAGAATGTTGTTGTTTCAAGGCTACAGATTGCAGGCTGGGAGACTGTCCATTTATACTTCGTGGACGAAAAAGAGCCAAGACCATGGGTCTTATAGCTGGTCCTAGAGCATCAAAGGCATAGCTTATCGCGTGGTGATGGAACTCGAAGCTCCATGATCAATGGTGACGTAGACTTCGACATTAACGCCCGTCTCCCCCACCGACCCGCATGCGGATACACCGGGTCGGGCGCCTTGGAGCCCATGCGCTGAGTCACGGATAGTCGGCTTCGTAAATGATTAGTAGGTCTGCCGACGGTGTTGAGCTGGTGGTTGCGTGGAAATGTTTAAGTCCGATTTGGAAACCCGATCTGTCGGTGTGTAATGGCCGAAACCACTTGCGTCGCGCGACCTCGGGGCGATTAGTGGGAGAGCGCTTCACTGGCAATGTCGATGACAAATGACCATGCGGACACACCCCATTACAATCTTTGCAGCATGTCGCAGTATCCCGCGTCTGCCCAGCCGGAAAGCAGTTTCCATGTCATACCGTTGATCAAAGTGTACGAGTCGCGTTATGCCAACTTTCGAGGCTTGGACAGGGGTGGCTTAAGGCAAAATGGCTAGTCCCGCAGCGTCAGGTCCAGTACTTGATTTCAGGGTTTCGCGCCAAGGGCCGCGAGGGCAGCCCGAAGCTCCTTGACTGCCGTCGGGACGTCCTCAAAGTTGAGAGCCGAAATGGCAAAGCGTGCATGCTTGGTGGCTCCCGGTACGTCATTTTCCACCGCAAGATCTTCAACTGGCAGAGTTACCGGAGCGGGGACAGGTGCGCGGTTCACAGGAGGGGGCGCGAATGATTGCGGCGGCGGCGGCGGTTGGTACTGCACGGGGGCAGCTGGTGGCGGCGAAGGCTGTGCTGGAGGAGGTGCTTGATACGGAGCTGACGGAGGCGACGGCGGCGAGAGCTCTCCAGGTGGGCTCCGAGGAAGGTCAGGCGGAGGAGAGACGATGCGACTGAACCTGAAAGACGGGACGTTGGACGGCGGCTCAGGGCGTTGCGCCGGCGCCGACGGGACATCGGGGAGTGCTGGGCCGTCCTTGCCACTGGCCTGGCTCAGCGCGGAAGGGGGACGTGCCTGCGTCGGGGGGAAGTAACCTCCGGGGGTCTGCGCACCGGGGCCGGCTGATGGCGGCAGTTCGACCTCGTTGGGAGATTTGGGTATCGGGACATTCGCCGCAGAAGGGGCAGCACTCTGCTGTTTATAAAACTCAGCATCGGGGTCGTCCTCTACCGTGGCAGCTCTTGGCGCCGAAGCGGAGGAGTCGTCGCCTGTCAGGAGCTGAACATCAGGGTCGCTGGGGTCAAGGCTCGGGAGGGCGACCTCGGCTTCTGGCTGTTCGACCTCGGGGTTCGACTCGTTGGGGTCTCTTCCCTCCCTGATGGCCTTGAGAATGCGCGCCGCATTCCATCGAGCGAACTTGATCTTCTTCTGTGTTTCAGCGTCGGGTTGGCCCCAGATATTGAGGAGCTGGAAAAATGTCGCAGCGGCGTCGAATGTGTCGGCAGTTTGGCGGGTTACTTTGTTGGCGTTCATGACGCGCTCGGCGCGGCCAAAGGTCTGTTGGGCAAATTGCTCAACAATAGCCTGGCCTACTGAGTCATCCATAATGGCCTCATCGTCGGGGCGCTCCGTCTTCGTCTTCTCGAGCTGGTCCATCAGGTTCATGGTGTAGGCGAGGGAGTCATCGTCGGTGTTGTGCAGCTGCTTGGCGAGGATCTGATTGACAACCCAGTATTCGCCTGGTAAAAAAGGTCAGAGGGAAGCTCGGGAGAACAACACGGAAGAATAAGCGACATACACCAATAGGTGACAGCTGGCTTGACAGAGCGTAGCTGGTTTGCACGGTTGATGAACCTCGTGATATCCGCCTGACGCAGGCTGGCGGGAATGGCTTCGGCCATGGCTGAACGTGATTACAGCAGGACTGTCTCGATGCAAGGGGAAGAATAACAGTAGGCTGTGGGAGCCAACTTCAATGTCGTTCGAATGAAAGCTGGAGGTGTTTGGGAACCGAAGTTGGAATCGTTATTGGATTGCAGGCAGCCAAGGTTCATCAAGGTGCCCGCCCACCTTCATCTGGTGGAAAGAGAGGCACCCTGGCGCCCAGGCAGGAGTGGCGACCCGCACGCGGACTCCAGGACCGAGCGCTGTTAGACGGTCCAGCCCCCCCGAAGTAGTGAACAGTGGAGCCAGCAGTGCGTCTGGGTGGTTCGAGCTCCCAAGCTGGTGTGGGGAATATTACGGCATCCCTTTAACGACCAAATTAACTTCAGTACAAGGTACGTACCAGGGGATCTTCAGGTCCATGCAGAATATAATCCCTACTTGCCATACACCACCCGCCGTATTATGAGCTTTAGATCAAAAGGAGCCTCCAAATGAAGCGCAATGAAGTCTCCATCAGAGCAACGAAGTCGCCCTTTGCCTGACCGTCAACGGCGCCATGATGGACGCGTATGATACCTCGATCAAGCCCCTTCCCGCTCCATCGTGTAGTCAAGCTGCATCAGTCGCTACGCTATGCATAGTCGTCCTCCGCATCTTGTTTCACCTCATCCATCCTAGGCGTGGATCCTGAACTCTCTGTCGCTTGAACCTGAGCCAAGGATGACGCAGGGTGGTCTTGAATATCTCGACGAGACACATGTGTATCGTGGCTTCTTCAGCTCCAGTTGTCCGTCAACCCTCTTTCCACGAGAAGCGCCAGACGTATGTCGATATCACGAAGGCGGTCTGGAAATTCATGTCACCTGGCATCATTTCCTTGAGCTAAACAGAAATACGTCGAAGGGCAAAGACTGGATGAAACTCGAATCAGCAACAAGCCTTCTGTAAATCCACCTCGTAATTGAGCCGAGTCGTTTCTCTATCAACGCCGAGTTTCGAAGCTCCCACCGACCCATCCACCAGTCGTTCAATGCTCCATTTCATGCCCCCTCACGCCGATCTCGAGCGCTGAACACGAGATCACCACCAGGCTGTCTGGCCTTCAATATGGCCGTACCGCCATTAACCCTTCATCGCCACCCGCCGTGTTACTGCCCTTGAATACTGCGCTCCTCTCGAAGATATGTCCCTTGTGAGTCTCGGGTCCCGAGATGCCAGGGTTGTGTAGCTAAAAAGCACTCTGGGCGCCCGCCGGGGGCTTCTCGTTCCGGTGAAGGTCTTGAGGCTGGTCGGCCATTGCCTAAGCTAAGATAACTTTGGCTACAGTGTATCAGCCTCATTGACCAAATGAAGTCTCCACGGAAAGCTTCAGGGTGGGGCGAATTAAAGAACATACGCAAGAAATTGTGAGTGTCGCGGAGGGTTTTTCTTTTTTGGTTCGGACGAGTAGTGTTATTGTTGTTCCACTAATCAGACCAGCGGTTATAGGTGAATGAAGACCGAGTTAGGGACAGCGTCCGAGTGAATGCTCCCGGATGTAGCAGAGTAGTGAGGGATGATAGTGTGCTGGGAGTGCTGGAGATGGGTCTTGGTCTTGGTCATGATGACTTCTCTAAGTTGGACGCCAACTCAAATCGGCAAGATTGGTGTGGACGCGTGATTTCTGGACGAGTGAAAGATTTTGTAAGGTATTGAGCGCCAGACGTGGGTCTTCATTACTATGCCAGGGTGCAAGTTCGGAATCGGCGGAGAGATTGCGGTTGGGCGTGAAAGGGAAAGCCCAGAAGTCGACATTCGAAAGCGCAGTCCTAAAGGGCAAAGTTCCAGATGCCCAAATACCTCAGCCAAAGCTGACGATTTGTGCTGCTCCCTAGAGCTGCTCTTATCTTGTCTCATCATCGACTGGGGCGGGGGGGGGGGGGGGGGGGGTTGGCCCCCCAGATAACTCAGATGCAATGTTTTTCACAGTGAGAACACGCACCTTTATGATTGTGTCGACGGTTCTTGTCGGCTAAGATCCAACAAGATGAAACGACGATTCTGAGGCTGGAAAAGACATGGGATTGAGGCTACGATCGTTGGTGTAGGAAGAAGGGGGACCAGGGTCGAAGATGGGTGTGTGAAAGGACGTGCTGCTCAAGGGATCAGAGCTGCAAGTTCGAAGAGGAGTAATGCTTCAGGACTATGAGAGAGATATGATTCAAAGAGAAGGAGAGGGAGAAGAGATTCAGGGAGAATGGGAGACGAGATCCAGGGAGAATGACAGATGGGAGATGGGAGACGAGATTCAGGGAGAATGGGAGATGGAAGAATGGGAAATAGGAAATGGGAGATGGGAGACAACAGCATATTGACGAGTAATGTTGCTGTCTCTTTCCATCCGGCTACGATTGATCTAGACAGAAAGTGCGAAGGACACCTGCTCGCGAATGGCAGGACCATTCCGGACGAACATCACGGGGAGGACTTCAATCGTACGCAAGACGCAAGACGTGGGAGCCGGTAGGGGCGATGGATTGGGGCGATAGATTGATATATCTTGCCAAGATGCATCCAAACCCGTGCAGCGCTCTTAACAGGGCTTTGAAAATGCATCGCTCTTGCAAGGCCGGTCCTCCAACATTAGGGTACACAGAATAAGCAGGTGCCTTGGGGATGCTCGGTCACAGAAAGGGTCTCAACGAACAACCCGTTCTACCTGGAAGACCAAATGCTTTGCAATACTTCTTTCTGGAAGACTAAGACTGCCCGCGAGTTTCATCCTTCATTCCAGTACCTTATTCTACCTTTTGGAAATAATTATATGACCTCAGAGTACTTTAGGTGCATCATGATGGATTATGCAGTGGAAGTTCTTTCCATTGCCAGAGCTCTCTATGCTAAAGTTTTCATTATCGGTCTAAGGTAGATGTCATGAGCACGGGCGACTACGGGCCAGGGGGGCCGGGACCCTGGGGGTTACTGGCAGACTAAGGGGCCGAGCGTTAGTAGAATTATGTATATATAGATGCGGCCGGAGGCCTAGATAAGGAGAAGGAGGGCATCGATTATTCTACGTCTCTATAGCTACCTACTAATAGACTTATTACTCGTCCTTTACTTATTACTAAACTACTCCCCTAATATAATAATCGATCTATCCTTTAGGAAGTAACGACTATTAGATATAATAGTAACTAGAGAGACGCGAAATACTAGAAGCTAGACTATAGTAGGGTACTAAGAGGACGTCGATACTAGGGGTAATACGCCGCTAATAGAGTATAGCTAAGTAACCGACTAGGAGGCTACGGTAGATACCCTAATAATAACCGACGAGGAACTAGATAGGTAACTAGAAGAGGAAAGACGGAAATTTATATATAAGAGGAAGATCGAGGAACTAACTTTACTAAGAAGGGGGGAGGACCCCTTAGCCTAACGGCCGACTAGTAGTAGAAGAACGGCCCCTGCCCTAAGGATAGCCTACGACGAAGAAAACTATAAGGGTATATCCTTTACTAAGATCTAGCTACTACCTATCCGTTATAAGGGAGCTAGCTAAGTAGAGCTTAACTCGTTCTTATTTAGTCTAGATATAAGGTTCTAAATTAACGATAAGAGCTTTCGGAGAGATATTAATAAAGTAATATATATAAGTAGCTACTTTATAGATAACCTATAGTAGAGATAGACGGTAAACGTATAGATAAGCTACGACTTAATTTACGATATTACTTAGAAGGTAATAGAGACCTAGCTATAGGAAGACATAGACGACGATAATACCCGAGTACTCTAAACTATTATTAAACTATATAGCTATAACTAACGTTTCTAAAACCCTAAGTAGAAGTATTAGGACTTCGCGGACGCGTACGATAGCCTAGAAGTAGAGCTACTAGAGCCCCTACTATAGATCTATAGGGTTACCCTACTCCTCGCTAAGTTAGACCTAGACCTCGTTTAGTAGATTATAGCTTAAGGTATTCCCCGTATAAGAACGGAACTAAATAGCGCTACGAAACGAGCTAAGACCCTATTATAGACGAAACGGACCCTAAAATAACCCTAGTACGCGAATAATTAAGAATAGATAAGGAGATAGTCCGAGTACCTAGTAATACGCTAGGAACGTACCCCCGATACGTATATAGATACCTACTAGCAAGGAAGTAGGGGATAAAGCGTAGAATAGAAAGTACCTAAGATACGGCTATAGTCCCTAAAGATATAGCTAAAGTCCCTAATAGCGGATTAATAGTAAACTACTAGGAGGTTAGGAAGCCTAGAAAACGTCCGATACTATACTTATAATAGGTTTAGCTACTATATAAGTAACTGCCCGGAAGCGGCCTATACTTTATATAGTAAATAGGGATATACGTTTAAGGGCTACTAAAAAAACTTAAGGACGAACTAGGAGCTAATCGGTAGTAGGCTACTAGTAGATAATAACTAGGAATAGGATAAGTAGTCGCGACTATTATAAAGAAGATTCGAAGTAAAGATTAAGATATAGCTAAATAACCGATAGGTCGTAGTAGAAGTAATACTAAATAATAGAGTAGATATAAATATTATAAGTAGCGACCTACTAAGGAGGTTAGGAATATAGCTCGTACTAGATAAGGAATCTTTAGCTACCCCCCTAAGTAACGAGCGGATCCTAACCTTTAGTATAAGGAAGCTTATCTATAGGGTTACTAATAACCCTAGGATTACGAGGATCTAGTCCTCCGAGTATAAAGTAATAGACGAGATCCGGAACGGCTATAATATTATACTAGGTAATCCTTAGCTAACTTAGACGAACCCTATAAAAGACTAGTAGTCGAGGTACTAGAGGTACTTACTACGAAGAGAAGATATTAAGATTATAGTATTAAGGAAGGAAATTAGGAAAGTAGTAGAAGAGACGGATATAATCGCGATAATTATCCTAGAAAATATCTAGATACTACTATAAGGGGTATAATAGGATAACTACTATAGAGATAAAGCTATAACCTTATAAATCCTATAATAGTTCTAAGAATTCGGAGACGTATTCGATATAGAGAGAGCCGCTACCCTACCGTAGTACTACGAGTAGGACTACGCTATCGACGTAGAAGAAGGGAAGAGAGTTCTATTCAGGCCTATCTATATACTTATAGAAGAGGAACTTAAAGTACTCCGGGAATATATTAATAACTTACTAAAGAAGGGATAGATTAGGCCCTCTACTAGCCTAGCTAGAGCCCTAGTACTATTCGTCCTAAAGAAAGGCGGTAAACTTAGGATATATATAGACTATAGAGTATTAAATAAAGTTATAAAAAAGGATTATATAGTACTCTTACTTATCTATAAGATACTCGATAGGCTATCTATAGCTAGGCTCTTTATAAAGCTCGACCCTAAAGACGTATACTACTACTTTAGGATTAGGGCTAGAAACGAATAGAAGACCGCCTTTAGGACGAAGTACGGATACTTCGAGTACTTAGTTATACTATTTAGACTCGTAAACGTACTAGCTACCTTCTAGGCGTATATTAATAAAGTACTAGCAGGCCTTATAGATATAATTTACGTAATCTATATAGACGATATCCTAATATACTCGAAAATAATAATAGAATACTAGAAGAGTATTAGAGCCGTACTATAGAGACTTAGAGAATAGGGGTTATACGTAAACCTAGATAAGTACGCCTTTAATATAACTATAGTAGAGTTCCTAGGGTTTATAATATCCCTAATAGGACTCTCGATCGCGGACGAAAGAATTACTATAGTACGAGACTAGCCGATACCTAAGATACTTAAGGAACTATAGGGTTTCCTTAGATTTATAGGGTTCTATAGGCGCTTCGTAAAGAACTACTTAAAGATCTTAGTACCCCTTACTAGTAGAGGTAACTATAACCCTATAGTACCCCTACTACTAACGACGAAGGAGATTATAGTATTTAAGAAACTAAAAATTATCTTTATAAGAGTATTAGTACTACGCTACTTCGATCTATTACTTAGAACCCGAGTCGAGCTAGACGCTTCGAGCTTCGCGATCGGATCTATTATCTCCTAGCTAGAAGGGGATAGCTAGAGACTAGTCGCCTTCTTCTCGAGGAAGCTCTAGGGGGTAGAACTAAGATATAGTACCCTAGAAGTAGAAATAATAGCGATTATAGAATTATTTAGAACGTAGAAGTAGTACCTAGCGTATAGTAGAAATACTATAGAAGTACTAACTAATTACCTAAACTATAAGTACCTCCTAAATAAACTAAAGATATTAGGAAGATAAGCTAGATAGCTATAAGCCCTAGTAGAGTTTAACTTTAGAATCGACTTTAGAGCTAGTAATAGGAACCTAGTAGACGGCCTATTATAGCGACTAGACTATAAGCCGTAAAAAGGAGAGTAAGATAAGGCTCGAGCTAGATATCTACTATCGTAGTTATAACGGTTTAGTAACCTTATTAGCGTAGTTACGGAGTACTACTAGTAGGGAGATAACCGGCTATTATAAAAGGTTATCTAGGACGAATAACGAAGAGATAAATTCTATTTATTAGGGAAATAGAGGGGGAAGAAGGACTAGGAGGATACGGATAGGCTATTATAGTACTAAGGGAAGGTATTTATACTATAGAATAACGACCTATAGAAGGAAATCTTATAATAAGTATATAATAGCCTAATAGTAGGGTATTAGGGATATAAAAAGACGATTATACGACTACGAAATACTTACTTCTAGAATAACTTATTAAAAGATATTAGGACTTATATCCCGACCTACTTAACTTACTAAATTACGAAACTACGATAATATAAGTTCTATAGTACCCTCGCTAGTCTACTACTACTAGGTAGGCCGTTCTAAGAGCTCTCTATAGACTTTATAACGGGCCTCCTACTAATAGTAAAGTAAGACTCTATACTTATCGTAATAGACCGATTTACGAAGTATATATAGTACCTCCCTATAAGTAGTAGACTTATAGTAGAGGGTCTCGCGATAACCTTATAGGATAACGTCTTTAAAATATACGGGCTCCTTAGAGGAATAGTATCGGATAGAGGATCCCTCTTTATAAGTAAGTTCTAGATAATACTTTATAGACGGATAGGGATAGAGAGACGCCTATCTATAGCGTTTTACTTATAGATAGACGGTTAGACGGAACGATAGAACTAGAACCTCGAATACTACCTTAGAACGTTCTATAATATAGAATAGTTAAACTAGGCCTAGCTACTCCTATTAGTAGAGTTCGTATATAATATATCGTTCTATTCGACTATCTAATAGTCCCTAGCGGAAGCCCTAATAGGGTATACCCTAGCTAGTCCTAGTAACTTATTACGATATTAGTAACGATAGGGAAACGCAGTCGTAGTAGAAGAACGTAGTATAGAATAGGAGGGGAATAGGAGAAGGATACGAGATCTACTATAGGAATATAGTAGATAATAAGCTAGATACTATAATAAGAACTATAAACTAAAGTAGTACGAAAAAGGCGATATAGTCTTACTATTTATAAAAATAGTTAAATAGTAGCGACTAAGTAGGAAGCTATTAGATAAGTACCTAGGACTATTTAAGATCGTTAGGAAAGTCGGGGACTATAGCCTCGTATATAGGCTATAGCTACTTACTAGCTATAGAATCTACGACGTCTTCTACGTATCCTACCTAGAATACTAGAAGCTATAGCTATAAGAGCTAATACTAAACCTATAGACGATAGAAGTTAACCTAATTACGGGGATAGAAGATATATACTTAGTATAGGAGATCGTAGCTTATAAGGGGCCGCTATATAATAGATAGTACCTTATTAGGTAGGCTAGTTACCCCGAGAGCGAAAATTTATAGGAGCTAGCTAGAAATATCGCGGACGACGTAATTAATAGCTACTACGAGGAGTAGAATAGATAGAAGGATTATAATAGTAGGTTACTAGGAGAGTAGTAGCGGATAATTATAGGGTATTAACGGGGGACTAGCCCCTACCCTACTAGAAGCTAAGTAAAAGTAAAGTAATAAGAAAAAAAGAAAATAGACAGTAGACTACTAGTAGGCTAGTAATAGTAGTAGCAGGAGTATATAGTATAATTTACTTATCCTAGCTATCCTAGCTATCTAGGCTATCCTTACCCCTAAGGCTATTACTACTAATAGTATTATCCTCTACCTCCTTCTCGTTAGTAAGGGTATTATAGTTCTATAGTAGGTTAGTAGCGGATTACTAGTAGACTACTAAGAAAAGACTTACGACGAGGTTATAGCTCTTACGGACTTCGGAGAATATAGTAAAAATATTACTAACCCTACTAGTAATCTACTATAGGGTAGTAGCGGAGGCCTTAGCGGCCTAGGTAGAGCACTCGGCGGCCTAGGCGAGGCGCTCTATAGTAGCTAGGTAGCGAGCCTAGTACTACTCGGCGTCCTCCTTCTCCGAGGCGGCCCGTTTCTCGGTACTAGCGGCCTTATCGTTCTTACCCCGCTAGAGGGCCTTAGTAGCGTCGGCCCTAGCCTTATTAAGGTTAGCCTATAGGGGATTAGTAGTAGACTACTAGGAGATAACGAAGGAAGATATACTTTAAAGTTACTAGTATAGCCGTTAGCGGCTACGGTCTCTACGGCTAGTTAAACAGCCTAAAAGACGGGCTAGTCCTTAACGGGGGGCTATAGCGGGTTAGCTATAGACTATTAAGGGGGTACTAGAAGTACTTATAGGGATATATACTTTCCCTTTCTAGGAAATATTATAATACGAGTATTTAGCGGAGGCGGCTACTTATAGTTAGTAGGGCATAGGGGGGGTACTAATAGACTACCTAGAGACTTATTATAAGAAGGAGCATCTGGAAGCCGGAAGATCCCCGGCTATACCTCGGCGAGCAGTCGGCGAGAGCTGGGCGCTAACTAAGCCAAGATTCGAGTACTCTCGAATCCAGAAGGCAAAGATTATAAGAGTAAACTTAGTAAGTTTAAGTCTACGAATAATATCTAACCTACCTGCGTACGCTCGGCGGACTAACTCTCCGTAAACCCGATTCAGACCCTTAGTTATATCCTTATAATTCTTAAACTTCTACCCTACTCTAGGAGAATTGGCAATACGAGATATCGAACCGAGTTACGCGTAGCACCCGCTAAGAGACCGTCGACCTCTAGTAAGAGGACGCGGAACTCCGAGAATAAGATACAGAGATACTAGACCAGGAGGACAGAGCAGACGCGTACTCCGCTCGCTCTCCCCTCGGCGTCCAGGCGGACATCGAACAACTCGTTTAATAAGAGTCACGACGCACGACGCGTTATCGGTTACGAAGTAGCAGCCGGCCGACCGCTCGGCGAGGATCCAGGGGCCGATCCAGGTCACCTGCCGATACTACGAGCGAAACATAATCGACGTACCGAGATAGATACGATAGCCGCGACCGCTCGACGATAAGTCGTAGAAGCAGTTAGGGGGATAACTCTCCCTAGAGAGCCCGAGCCGACGAGGTTAATAATACCCTTATACTTAATATCCTAAAGTAGTTCTAGGAGTAGACCCAGAGATTAGCTAGAATAGTCGTCGAAGAAAGGCTATATATTCGGCGATGCGACGAGAAAGCACCGGCGTATAACGTCGGCAGACTCGACGAGAATGCGACTATGCGAGAACGAGAAGACTAACTAGACGAGATCTAAGAGGTCTACGAGGTATAACGACTAGAAGCGAGTGCTGTATAGCGAATCTAGTAGGCTAGAGGATAGCTCGGAAGGACGCTATAGGAATCCTAGCGCTCCTATCGCAAAGGCCTCGCCGAAAGAACTCTAGAGTCAGGATAGACTACCGAGGTTACCTAGGAAGACTTTATTATATTTATACGATAATAATATCTAGTACTAGCCCTCTAGAAGTAGAACCTTCGGGAAGCTATTACTAGGTATCGTTAGAAAGACGACTAAGGGCTAATAAAGTATTATTAGGAATAGGAGGGGCTCTACCGTACTATCGGCGAACCCTCGATAGGGGAAGCCTAAGTATTCGCATTCTTTAGGGGCCTTACTAAGGAACTAAAAGACGAGGCGTAGAAGTAAGATATCCTACGAGTCGAGGCTCGGGAGATTATAGAGTACGCGGAAAGACTCTAGGAGGTAACCCGAAGAGGCTACTAGAAGAGAGACTATAATAGTAGACGCGTGCTAGATAGGCGTAGACGGGACGGCGATAAGCCGTATACCCGGGGCGATTATCGCTAGCGAGAGCGGGGGTTAGATAGGAAGCTAGAAAGCCGCCGCCCTTATAGCGAAGGTAAGGCAGTCCCCCCTTATATTAAATATTATAAGTATAGAGGACTATACTACTCCCTAGATTATCTATAGAAGGACGAGGGAGGCGCCTATTAAGGGGGATTATACCGAGGAAATAGCTATAAGGGGAACTCCTACCGAGGAGGCCGAGGTAATTCGGCGATAGTTCGCGCAGTACGCGTCCCTAGTAAAGTTATCGGAGAAGTTCCGGAAAACGAGTAGGCGTTACGGAGACCCCGATATACGTAACGCTAGAACTTATATTAGTAGTTATTAGGCCGATAGCCTAAGGGCGAGCTATCGTTATCTATTCGGGCATAGAAGTCGAAGTAGTAGTAGATATAGATACCTGCTTATAGATAGACCTTATTAGCGAAGCTTTCGTAGAGCGGCTAGCGTTAAAGCCCGCCTCGGAGCTTAAAATACTAGATATTATCGGTATTACTAGGTTACCTATTAAAGACAGGAAGGCCTATTAGCTAATATTCTTTCTCCTAGACTGATACGGCTACCCGCGCAGGGTACGCCGAGTATTCGTCGCTATTATCCGACTAGATAGCGAACCCCTACTACTACTAGGACAGAAGTCTATAGGCCTAGAAGGCATTATTATTAAGATAGTAACGAATAGCTAGTATTACGATAAAATCTTAATTATAACCCCGGAATCCTTTATCGATAAGGTTATATTAGGAGATAGAAAGGTATACGTTCGCTATATTATAGGCATCCTTTTAGCAGAGAAGCTAATCCTAATATTAGACGACGAAGACGAAGAGCTAGGACAATTAGTCTTAGAAGAGCTCTAAGAGTACGAAGCCGTCTTCGACGAGTAGTTAGCGAAGAAGCTCCTACTTTTAAGTAATGCCGTACACGAAATCGTACTCTAGGAGGGCGCTATAGCACCTTATAAGGGCATATACCTATTATCGGCTGACTAGCTATAAACGCTCGCCGAATATATCGAGGAGAACCTCGTAAACGGAAGAATTAAATACTCTACTAGCCTAGTAGGGGCACCTATCCTATTTATGCCTAAGAAAGACGGTACTATTCGCCTCTACGTAGACTACTACGGGCTAAACGAGGTAACGATTAAAAACCGCTACCTACTCCTACTAATTAGGGAGCTACTTAATCGCCTAGCAGGCGCCGAGTAGATTTCAAAGATCGACCTCAGAGAGGTATACTATAGAATCGCTATTAAGGAGAGCGACTAGTAGAAGACTATATTCCGAACTCGTTACGGATACTTCGAGTATATAGTTATACTATTCGGGCTAACTAATATACTAACTATATTCTAAGCGTATATTTACCGAGCGCTTACCGACCTCCTCGATACGGAATATATTATCTACTTAGATAATATCCTTATCTACTTAAGGATACGCGAGGAATATATAGCGTTATTAAAACGCGTATTATAGCGGCTAAAGGATGCCGAGCTATTTGCGAAACTCTCTAAGTACGAGTTCTATAAAAAGGAAACTAAGTTCCTAGGCTTTATCGTAAGTAACGAAGGCGTTAGGATAGACGCTAAGCGCGTGCGAGCTATCGCCGAATAGCCTACGCCTAAGACATTTAAGGATATCTAAGTATTCCTGGGATTTATAAACTTCTATAGAAAGTTTATCCCTAAATATTCCTATCTCGCAAGGCCCCTAATAGTAGCGCTAAAAGGGAGCTAGAAAGGTATAAAGTCGGGAGACTTTACCTAGGGGGAGGAAATAGATTAGGTATTAAAAGAGCTTAAGCTCGCCTTCTAGTCGGCGACTATATTACGCTATTATAATATACGCCTCGATACGAGGATTGAAACGGATATATCGGTAAAAGCTATCTCCGGGATTTACTTATAGAAGCACAGCACGAGCTAGTATCCCGTCGCCTACTAGTCGCGTAAATTAGACGACGTAGAAACGCGATAGGGTATAAGATAGTAAGAGTTACTTACTATCGTCGAGAGCCTAGAGTACTAGAGCTACTACGTAGGCGGACTCTAGTAAAAGCTCGTAGTACTAATAGACTACTAGGTATTAAAGAAAGTTATATAAGTACTAGCGCGGGACGTTCGCGGACGCCTCGCTAGATAAGTATATAGACTTACCGTATTCGACTTTGAGATTTAATATAGGCTAGGGGCTACTACCCTCGCAGACGGACTCTCTAGGAGACTAGATTATATAGAGGGCGACCCTAATATAGATAACGTCCTGCCTATATTAGTAAAGAAGCTAAGTCTAGTTAATAAGCTACCGGAAGACCTCTAAGTAAGGATCGCGAAGCTGAGCGCTCGCAGAATAGCCGGCGAAGTATACGTGCACGCGGTAAAGACACGTCTCTAGAAGAGATAGGCCGAGAGCTCGAAGAGCTATAGTTACCGAGATACCTCTATCTTAGGTAGTAACGTACTTAGTATAAGGGCTAACTATAGGACGAGTAGTCTACGGTATAAGACTACTGCCGATGCACCTAGCTATTTAAGAAGGAGCAGGGAGAGCGCGGATACTAGCCGAGGAGAGCCCGAGGGCTCTAAGGACTCGAGCGTAGCTAGGGAAATTGGAATTCCGGACTAATTTATCCTACGCCCTATTATAAGAGAACTCATAGCGGGCGAAACGGTACTATTAATACGGCTAAGCGAAGACCTAGAATATATAGTAAGAGGACTATAGGCCTCTAACGACCTCTATCGGGATATTACGAAAGCTCTGCGATTAAAAGCCGGGTTAAAGGCGGGTTATAGCCTAGATAATAATAGGATATTATAGTATCGAAAGAGACTTATAATTCCCGAGGAAGCTTCCCTGCGAGAGGAACTACTGCGAATATACTATAATAATCCGCGAGTTAGCTACTTAGGCGCTAACCGCACGGCAGAATTAATAACGCGAAAGTTTTACTAGAGATATCTAACGGAAGACGTCCGCGCGTATATCGCTAAGTATCCGGTATACTAGGGCTCTAGAATCCCGAGGTATAAGCTATATAGACTTTTATAACTACTACCGTTACTATCTCACCTATTCTAAGAGATTAGTTTAGACTTCGTTACGGGACTGCCCGAGAGTACGACGAACGATAGGCGTATCTACGATGCGATCTTAGTTATCGTAGACCGTATGACTAAGATAAGCTAGTTTATCCCGACTACTCGGCGGCTGAATGCCGCAGAGTTAGCTGCTATTCTATATAATAGGATAGAGTATAGGTTTAGGACCCTAGAGGGGATCCTAAGCAATAGGGATAAGCTTATTACGAGCTAATTCTAGGTAGACTTCTATAAGGAAATGCAGATTAAGCGTCGAATATCGACGGCTTAGTATCTATAGACGGATAAGTAGATAGAGAGGGTTAACTAAGAACTAGAATCCTACCTCCGAAAGGTCTGCGGGCATAAGCCGAATGCGTGGGTAGTATAACTCCTAGAGGCAGAGTTCGCCTATAATAATACTAGAAACGCGACTATTAGAGTATTACTATTTAAGGCACTTATAGGATACTACCCTCGAGTAATCGAATTCGTACTATTAATAACGAGGAATATCGTCGAAGGTGTCCGCGAACGCTTAGCGAAAGTTACCGAGACTAGGCGACGTATAGCAGAAACCTAGTAATACGCTAAAGATAGCTAGGCTAAGTACTATAATAAGCGGCACTAACCGCTATAGCTTACTATCGGCGACTATATAGGACTCTCTACGAGGAACTTTAAGTTTAAAGTAGGATAACGGAAACTAGCCCCGCGATATATTCGCGTACTAGTCGTCGAGCGCATTAGGCAGAATGCCTATAGGGTATAGCTCCCTGAAAAGTACTCTAGAATATACGACGTCTTTTCGGTATCCCTCTTAGAACCGTAGACAGGGCGTAAAGACATCGCCGATACGCTACTAGAATTAGAGGAAGACTAAGAAGAGTAGGAGGTCGAAGATATCGTCGCCTATAAGAAGGATAGGGACTAAACCTTCTTTATAGTTAAATAGAAAGGCTAGCTAGTAGAATATAATACCTAGGAACTAGAGCCTTACTTATAGAATAGTCGCGTACTGCTCGCTAGGTATATATAATAGCTAAAAAGAAAGCATATAAAATAGGATAATTAATCGTATCTCGAATACAAGACTACTAAAGGGGGGAAGATTACTACCCGAACTATTACCGACTAGTCGTCGAAACTACTAAACCCGCTAGTACTACCGATACTACTAGACGCCTGAAAGTTACTACTAAAGACGTAAATACCGATAGGCGAGCCTTCGCTATCCTCCTCGGTAACCGAACTATTTCTAGACCTAAGAGAACTACTAGGGCGATTACTTATAACTATAGTAGCTTAGCCGGGGCGGCGCATAGTCGGTATGCCTACGTACTACTTATAGTTAATAGGCGTAGTATTATTAGAACGTACTAAGGGGTTAGTAACCTCCTAAAAGTCGCTACTTATATAGGGGAAGTCTAAACGACCCCCCTTACCGTCTACGGGAGTCGAAACGACGCTACTAAGGTCGGACAGGAGCGTAAGCACGGCGTTAGCTCGGCGAAGGTCGCGAAGGTATTAAGGCTGGGCAACCTCGCGGTAACGGCCGATAGAAGAAGCCGAGGGAGAATGATCGCTACTATAGCGACGCTAACGAAAAGTCAGCGAACGGTATACGAAAGGAAGGAAGGGGAAGTAAAACTCATATTAAGCTCGTAAGCCGTTATAGCCTACTCGCGATTACAGGTAGCCTCCTTAATCTAGAGCTGAGCCAGACGCTAGGCGAGCGCATTACTAGAGAGCGCTCTAACGCCGCTAGGATCGAGCATCTAGCTAAAGAGACCGTTCTAAGAATAGCTAAAAGCTAAAAGATAATAAAGGAAACGGAAACGAGCGATAGGGCGCAGAGTATTCGGATCGCGTCGCTGAGTGCGCGCAAAAGTCTTAACCTAAAGCTAGTACGTCTGAGCCGCTCTAAGGACGGCTTAGGGAATCTGGAAGGAGGAAGTTAGAAAGGGAAAAGTAAGGCGAAGGAAAGGCGAACTTATAGCAGTATACTTAGCCTTCTTAAAGTAATATATAGTATACTTATTAGGGCTCTTCTTATCGTAGACGCAAATAACGTCGGGATTAGCGTAAAGCTAAGTTAGGTAAGTAATATAAGGAGTACTGCTCTAATAGCGACCCTAGCTACGTACCTTATTATAGCGGAAGCCTTTAAATAGGCGAGTAACTATAGGGATAACGGATATATTAGTTAAGAGGGAATAGAAGAACTAAAGAAGATTAATTAAAAAGCAGAGGCCGAAGACTCTGCGAGTAGTTATTAGTTATTATTATTAGAGGAAGAAACTAACTACTAGAAGAGAGGAAGAGGACCTCTATTTATAGAACTAGTAGAAGAGGCTAGAATAGGTAAGTAATATAAGGAGTACTGCTCTAATAGCGACCCTAGCTACGTACCTTATTATAGCGGAAGCCTTTAAATAGGCGAGTAACTATAGGGATAACGGATATATTAGTTAAGAGGGAATAGAAGAACTAAAGAAGATTAATTAAAAAGCAGAGGCCGAAGACTCTGCGAGTAGTTATTAGTTATTATTATTAGAGGAAGAAACTAACTACTAGAAGAGAGGAAGAGGACCTCTATTTATAGAACTAGTAGAAGAGGCTAGAGGCAGTAAGAACGATAACGGCGACGACCTATCCTAATAATTTAATAGCTACTAATTTAACTACTAATAATTTAACGGCTACCGACGAGGCAACCGCTAACCCTCGGTAACTGCCCGACCTAGAATAATAGGGGACTATTATTAATAGGAGGGGACGCAGGAAAACGAAGGAGGAAAATAACGCCTTAAATATCGCAAACTAAGCGCCGACCGAATAGTAAAAGGAAGCAGAATTTCAGGGACGTAACTAATAATAGGAAATAATAGAAATAGACTCCTAATAGGCCCGAAACTAAGGGACTATTATATCGTCAGGGACTAACGATTTAGGGAAGGGGAATAGTTATAAGAAAGAGCATCTGGAAGCCGGAAGATCCCCGGCTACACCTCGGCGAGCAGTCGGCGAGAGCTGGGCGCTAACTAAGCTAAGATTCGAGTACTCTCGAATCCAGAAGGCAAAGATTATAAGAGTGAACTTAGCAAGTTTAAGTCTACGAATAATATCTAACCTACCTGCGTACGCTCGGCGGACCGACTCTCCGTAAACCCGATTTAGACCCTTAGTTATATCCTTATACTTATATCCGTCGTTCTCGTAGTAGGGGTAGTCCTAGGCGCTAGCTAGGACTTACTACTTAGCTATATAGTCCGTATAGCGGAGGCATAGTATGCCTCTAATAGTATAGGGCGTATTAGTAGCGTTACGGGTAGGGTTCCGGATAAGGGGAGCTATAGTTCTATAGTAGATTAGCGGCGAGCTACTAGGGGATTACTAGTAGACTACTTACGAGAGAGAGGGTATATAATTAAGTTTAACGAACTATAGTAATATTAGTAATATTAGTACTTAGACTACTACTAGACTATAGTAGACTTATAGGTAAGTAATTAGAAATTTAAAAGAAACGAAAATCTATACGAAGTTAGTAAAAGAACCCTAGGTAACTAACTACTAGGACCTAGGACTCCTAGACTAAGGCCGAGATAAGCCTAGGAAAGAGCTACTTACTATCGTTATCGTTATTATTATTAAAGAAGAAGAGAATAGGAGACTCGGAGACTAGAAGAGGCCGTTAGATATACGGGAAGGCTATAACTATATAAAATAGAATAATACGCTATTCCTTATTATAATTTTAAGATAAATAGGAGTAGCGACCTACGTAATAACTATAGAGAGCCCTAATAGTAATTATAAGAACCCCCTAGTAGACTACTAGAAGATATAACTACTAAATAACGACCTAGAATAAAAAAAAAGAACGTAGAATTAGAAATAGAAAGAGTAAAGATACCCGTAGTAGACTAATAGTAGAACCCCTAAGAGTAGCCGAGGGCTAAGGCGCACCTAGTAGACTAAGAAAGAAGACTAGAATAGATAATAAAGATAATAGATAATAAGACTAATAGAATAGTAGAATAGTAGATATCCGTAGTAGACTAATAGTAGAACCCCTAGGGATAGCCGAGTACTAAGGCGTATCTAGTAGACTAAGAAAAGAAGAAAGACTAGAATAGATAATAAAAATAATAGATAATAAGACTAATAGAATAATAGAATAGTAGAATAATAGAATAATAGAATAACGGAATAGTAGTAGCTAGTTAGGGCTATAGGCACTACGTAGTAGGCTATAAGGAGAGGAAACTACTAAAAGCTATTACTTCGAGACGAAGTAATAAGAGAGGAGGGCCGTTATATTATAAGCACGGGCGACTACGGGCTAGGGGGGCCGGGACCCTAGGGGTCACCGGCAGACTAAGGGGCCGAGCGTTAGCAGAATCATATATATATAGATGCGGCCGGAGGCCTAGACAAGGAGAAGGAGGGCATCGATTATTCTACGTCTCTACAGCTACCTACTAACAGACTCATTGCTCGTCCTTCACTCATTGCCAAACCACTCCCCTGACAGTAGATAAGAACAGTCCTTGCGGAGAAATAGAGGCGGTGCATTGGGGACTGGGGAGCTCCTTGCCTTTTAAGTCCAGTCGCGACGTTAGGACCCGCATGTTGTTGCCTCGAAGCTTGACTACCTTACCTGAGGTACCTTACCTTGGTGGCTATGACTAAGCCATCTGATTGGCCAGTGTCGAGGCACTGGCAAGCTTCTTCAGAAAGTTCGACCTACGAGGTTTCCATAGTAAACTCGGCCAACAGTAGTGGCAAAGCCTACGGGAAGGGACATCCTATCAATGGCAAGACGGCGGCAGCCACAATGAGGGCCTGGGCATCGAGATGTCTACAGGGCCGGAGAGGGCCGTGTCAGAGCCAGAGAAGGGCTCTCGCCAGCACCTGGCGGCCGGTGACTGGCGCCACAGTCAATCGAGGAAAGAGCTAGCTAGCTGCCCTGTCGACTTCATTACGGAATTGGGTTATCATTTCAAAGGGCCCCTCCAGGGCTTGTTGTCAGGCATGCATAAACCCGCCTCGACTGAGGTGCGGTCGAGCTTCGACTGAGCCAAGTCTGAGCAAGAGCGGCAATAACGCTAACCCGATTAGTTCAGCTCCAGAACCCGAGAACCGTTTTCTGCCAGCAAATGCTCCTGTGCTCCATTCCCGCCAGTTCTGTCCCATCTTCCACGCTGGCCTTTTGCCAAACATAGCACAGGACGCCAATACCACCTCCTTTGGCTGCCTTTGACTGACTGGCATATATCATTGGCATCTCCTGCCGGCCAAGGATTTTCCATTGATCTACCTTCTCCTTCTTTTCGCTAGTTTCGTTGGCACCCAAATCCAGATCATCCCAGACCACTTCGCCCACTTACACGATGCATCATCCCACCCTCCTCGCTGCGGGCATCGTCGCCCTGGCTTCCATGCCTGGCGCCATGGCGGGCATGTATCCCAAGAACTCTGCTGTCCTTCAGGTCGATGGTAAGAGCTACGACCGCCTGATTGCGCAGTCGAACTACACCTCGGTAAAGAATTGTCCACATCCCCACCAAAGTCGGGTCTCCCACTGACATGATCCTTTCAACCAGATCGTCGAGTTCTACGCCCCCTGGTGCGGCCACTGCAAGAACCTCAAGCCTGCCTACGAAAAGGCAGCCAAGAACCTTGAAGGTCTTGCCAAGGTCGCCGCCGTCGACTGTGACGAAGACGCCAACAAGGCCCTCTGTGGCCAGTTCGGCATCCAAGGCTTCCCCACGCTCAAGATCATCCGCCCCGGCAAGAAGAGCGGCAAGCCCGCCGTCGAGGACTACAACGGACCCCGCACCGCCACCGGCATTGTCGACGTCGTCGTGGATAAGATCAACAACCACGTCAAAAAAGTCACCGACAAGGATCTCGACACTTTCGTCGCCTCTGATACCGACAAGCCCAAGGCCATCCTCTTCACTGAGAAGGGCACCACGACCCCGCTGCTCCGCAGCATCGCCATTGATTTCCTCGACGTCATTACGGTTGCGCAGGTCCGAAACACCCAGCAGGCTGTTGTTGAGAAGTACGGAGTTGAGAAGTTCCCTACGCTACTCCTGCTGCCCGCCGACGGTGGCGAGCCGGTCGTCTACGACGGCGCAATGAAGAAGCCGGCAATCCTGGAGTTCCTCTCCCAGGCCGGCACCCCCAACCCTGATCCTCCCGTCAAGGCGGGCAAGAAGGCCAAGTCTCCTCCCAAGGCCGAATCCAAGCCCAAGGTCGCCGAGGAGAAGCCCGCTCCCGAGGCCGCTGCTGAAGATGTCATCGAGGAGCCGGTCGCCACCCCAGCCGCACCCGCCGCCGCACCTATTCCCTCTGTCGAAACGGCGGAGCTCCAGAAGGAGTGTCTTAGCCCCAAGTCTCACACCTGTATCCTGGCCCTCGTCCCATCGACCGCCAACGACAAGTCGGAGAAGGTCCTCGGCTCCCTCGCCGAGCTGGCGCACAAGTACACCCAGGGCGGCCGCCACCTGTTCCCCTTCTTCGCCGTCTCGGATGAGAACCCTAGCGCCGCCTCTCTGACCAAGTCGCTGAGCCTCAAGGCCGACGTCGAGCTTGTCGCCGTCAACGCCCGCCGTGGTTGGTGGAGGCACTACGAGGGCGAGGGCGATGCCACGAGCGTCGAGGCTTGGATCGATGCCATCCGCATGGGTGACAGTGCCAAGAACAAGCTTCCTGCCGAGCTGATCGTTGAGCCCCAGGCTGTCAAGGAGGAGGTGCCGCCCGTCAAGGAGGAAGCTGTCGAGGAGGAGTCCTCCTCCTTCGCTGGCACCGTTGCCGACGCCCCTGAGCCCGGCACGGAGACCCCGGACGAGGAGGCGCCCACCGAGGTTCCTGTCGAGGAGGACACGGCTGAGACGCCCGCCAACCACGATGAGCTCTAGTCACCGGGAAACAGCATGCTGCCGAGACCACTAGTTTAGTCTTGGCTTGAGGAACCAAAGCGAGCGGAAATGATGCAAATGAAGAACTCACATTCAATGATCCTACATGTCCCATGCCTCTAAACCGGGGTATCATACCATCGTGCCCATCCGTAGAAACTGTCTTGGCAAGCACTTCGTCCTTCTCCGTTCCAAGCCCTCTGTTCTCACGACATATCGACATCCACGTTGGCGCCCTTCTCCACGACGCCCTCCTGCACCATCTTAGACCCCTTCTCCTTCACAACAGCATCCAGCTTCCCCCGAATCTGCTTACACCCATCCACCGCCACAGCCAACAACCCTTCCAACCGGCTCGCCTGCACCCTGCTCTCGCAAACCAGAACCGCAACCTTATCGCTATCCCCCAACGTAGCCGCCGTGAGAAAAGGCAGCTCCTGCTCCTCCTGCGTGTTCAGATCCAGCAGCGGGTCCGCCCCCTCGTCGGCCGCGGCATACGTACTCGTCGACCCAGCCGTGCACGCGGCGATGTAGTCCGTCATGGGGATACCCGCGTCGACGAGCGCCAGCGTTGTCGCGTTCAGCAGGGCGGCGAGCAGCGAGCCGTCCTGCGAGAGGACGTGGAGGGCAATGTAGATGCAGCTGTGCGGGAAGAGGTGGGTGTGCAGCGTTGAAGCGAAGGCCTTTGAGATTGTGGCCTCGAGTTCCGAGATGCGTCTGTCAAAAGGTCAATCCACTGCTGAATGTCTCACATGTCAAGAAGGAGGGCGGTTTGCTGACTTGTCATTGCGGCCGTACTTCCTCCTGTCTACGGAGCTGAAGCCCGCGACGACTATGCTCACGTTGACGGCGGCGTCCTTGGATTGGCCGCCTGCGGGTCCGCGGCGCTGCGGCTCGGTTGGGCCCGTGACGACGCACATGACTTTTGTGTGGCCGATTTCGAGGTAGCTGGAGCCGTCGGCGGCGTCCTGGGTGCGGATCTGGGCCTGGAGGCGGCGAAGCTCGTTCCAGCGGCGGCCGTCGACGCGGAGGAGGGAGAGGCCGTAGGTTGAGGTGTCGAGGGGCATGGCGGCGGTCGTCTCTGGGTATATCGCTAGCTGGTTATCGTAGGTCCTCGTGAGTGCGCCGATTGCAAGGCTGGTGTCGTTGGAGGGGTGGATTGGTGTTGCTGAAGGTCTGAAGTGGTGGGTTGCTAGGATGGGGAATTTTTGTCGAAGCTTCGATGCGCTACACTTCCGTGGTGGGGTCCCAGAACAGTGTAAACACAGTATTGATGGTTCAATTTACACTGTCTCCTGTTCATCGAACAGGGTGGGTAAGACGAGACAGAGACAAGATTCGAGCAATCCTTTTCATTCAATTTGATGCTTCGTGACCATTCATTCGTTTTGTCCAGTGTAAATCCTGGCGAGCCGCTCTATCATCCTCATAACGCCAGTTTGCTAGTTGCGTCGGCGTCAGACCAGAACCGTGTAAGACCTCAGTCGAAAACACCCCAATCAGGGATGTGATTTCTAAGGATGTGTAGTGTACTCCCTGGTCCAGCTCAAATTCGAATCCTTTACGCCGTCACCATAACACCCTGTTGAATTCCAAACGAACCACTGGACACCGACGGAACGGTCCAGATAGGCTTCCGCACTTCCTCCTTCTCCTCAGCGTCAGTCCATCCGCGCTCAGGGCCCCATCGAAGCCCACGATTATTCATAATTGCGACTTCCATCAAGCCCTTCATCATCTCTCCCGACTTCTTAACGCTCGACCAGCCGTCAAAGTCGACAAACTCCAGCGCGGGCAACTCAGCCAGTACTTCTCCGAGGAGCTTTTGACAGAAGAGTTCATAGAACCCTTCAGACCGACGGAACCCCGTGAACACGCTGTCGCTCGGATCGCATTCGACAAAGACGGTCAGCCGCCGGACGTTGACGCAGTCCTTCAGTCCCAGCGCCGGGTTCACCACCCAGCCACGAGGAGGGGCGTTCCAGCCGGGACCAAGTCGCATTTCGAGGGTGGTGAGACATGCCCGCTTCGACGAGGTCAGGCGGGCCAAGAGCGGCTTCTTCGTCTTGAGGAAGCGGCCGGGAAATGTGGGGAAGATGCGAAACGGCCGGCTGCTGTAATAGTAATGCGACGCTTCGGAGTAGATGGTGCGGCAGGTCTTGAACAAGGCAAGCTTCCTGTGAAGCCGCTTGTGGTTGTCGGGATCGAGATCCATAACCTTGCCAGCATCGGCAAAGTGGTAGGCGTAAACCTTGAGTCGCAATTCGCCGGGGAGGGACATGAATGGAAACGGATCTGGGCGTTTTGCTTTTGCTGAGCCCAGAGACAAGCCGTCCATCTTCAGGTTGTCGACTTCGTTGGCCCGCTCGACCTCAGAGGCGCGCCTTGTTTTCCGGCTCGACGGCATCGGTCTCGGCTGGAGAGTAGAGCCCATGGCCCGAGAGCCCTTTCCACGGCGGACCATGGTCAGTGGTTGTGTCCGAGTTTCGCGGGAGCAGGCGAGGATGGGTTGTGTAGTTGCAGATACTGGTCGAGAGGTCTCGAAAAGCTAGTCGACTTCGGTGGCGAAAGACGGCACTTATTCCGGACAGCAGGATTCGGGACCGTAGGACTCGATGTAGGTGTTGATTTGGTAGCTCCAGGCGATTGAATATGTCGTTGTTTTCAAGCGGTAGTGTGTCGTAGAAGGTCTCCAGGGACGTGGCAGTTCACGGAGGGTGGTCCCATGGTGACACTGAAAGCGTTCAACAGACGGGACCACCCTTTAGCATGAGGCACCCGCAACAGCCATTGTGTTTATCAGATGGTGTGTGTTGAAAGTGTGTGCCAAACGCTCGAAATGTCGCTGCCGGCAGGAAATTTCGTAGACCCGTTGGAGGTTGTTGGGATTCGAGAGGATTTGAATAGGATGAATGCAGATGTTGAGGAGGAACGGAGGGGATTCGGAGGCGATGGAAATAAGAAAGAGTGGAGACCAATCGAGCAAAAGTTCAGCACGTGAGTTGGAGTTGAAGATTTGACTAAGCACAAACTGACCAACCGATAGCCCTCTCAATTTGGAGATGACCTCATTACTGGGCCCCCAAAAGACCGTGCCGACCCTCGATGCAACGCCAATTGCACTGTGCACGCACCCGGTTCATCCTCGGAAAGGGGAGCTATGGGCGTACTGCACTCAAAAATTTCCAGAAGCTTCATCATCGGGCTGTACATCCGCCCACCTTTCCCTCCCCACTCACGATTTGTCGACGATTTGATGGCGCTTGTGGGCCATCCTTAACATCGAGTTTGCGGCATTGTACGAACAGGAATCAACCGAGACCTACACCATCTCCTATCCATCACAACATCACACGCCATCATGTTGTCAAGGGCGGCCCGAGTCGCGCGCCTGCAGACCCCTTTGCTCCGCGCCATCGCACAGCCAGCGCCGAGGTCGCAACTAGCCGTCGCGTCATGGAGGAGGACATACGCAAAGGTCAACAAGCCCTCCAAGTCCGACAAGCCTGCCGATTCATCCGAACCCAATTATGATGGCGACGTCGCCGCGAAAGCTGCAAAGGATGCGGCCGCTGCTGAGAAGGCCAATACCGTTGGAGACAAGGCCGCCGCCGAGGAGGAGCTGTCCGAAGCGGAGAAGGCAAACTACCCCCTCCCTGATCTGACACAGGGTATCCCATCCACACTCGAGTACGAAATGTCGGGCGCGACTACCAGCAAGTCTGCCCTGCAGGCTATTTCTGAAGAAGAGGCCTTCTCTGGCGGCGGCAAGGGCAAGGGTGAAATGCCCGCATCAGCCTACGTCTCGTCTTCGGAGAGGAAACGACAGCAGCTCGCCAACCGCATGTTCATCGCTTTCCTCGCCGGCGCCGCAGGCAGTCTCGTCTACCTCGGCCGCAACTGGGATGATAAGATTGACGAGGACCGACACCCCGATATTCCTAACGGCTGGGGCCTTGGCCTGTGGTGGAACCGAGCCTCGACTCGTATGAGCGAGTTCACCAACTACTACCAGGAGCCCGCGTTCGAAAAACTCCTCCCTGACGTCGATCCTTCTTTTGAGCGCCCATACACCCTCTGCATCAGTCTGGAAGACATGTTGGTGCACAGCGAATGGACTCGCGAGCACGGATGGAGGGTGGCCAAGAGGCCCGGTGTCGATTACTTCCTGCGCTACCTCAGCCAATACTACGAGCTGGTTCTCTTCACATCCGTGCCTTTCGCGATTGGCGAGCCCCTTGTTCGCAAGCTCGACCCTTTCCGCTTCATCATGTGGCCCCTTTACCGTGAAGCTACCAAATACAACGACGGCGAGATCGTCAAGGTATGTTATCCGAGCATGGCGAAAAGGTTCCTTTTCCTAACCAGACGATAGGATCTTTCTTACCTCAACCGTGACCTCTCCAAGGTCATCATCATCGACTCCAAGGCCAGCCACGTTCAAAACCAGCCCGAGAACGCCATTGTGCTCGATAAGTGGACTGGTGACTCCAAGGACAAGGACCTCGTCGCCCTGATTCCCTTCCTCGAGTACATCCACACTATGCAGTACGGTGACGTGCGCAAGGTTCTCAAGTCCTTCGACGGCAAGCATATCCCCACTGAGTTCGCCCGCCGCGAGGCCATCGCCCGCGCCGAGTTCGAAAAGCAGCTGGCAGCCAAGGGCAAGAAGACGCCCTCCGGCATGGGCATGCTCGGCGGCATGCTCGGCCTGAAGCCATCCAACATGGCCCTGATGCAGGCGCCTGACGGCGAGCTGAGCCCCGCCGAGGCCTTCGCGCAGGGCAAGATGCTCCAGGATATTGCGCGCGAGCGCGGTCAGCGCAACTATGAGTTGCTGGAGAAGGAGATTAGGGAAAACGGTGCCAAATGGCTGAAGGAAGAGGCCGACATGCAGGAGAAGGCACAGCAGGAGGCCCTCAACAGCATGATGGGCTCCTTCTCGGGCTGGTTCGTGCCCTCCAAGACGGAGGAGAAGCCTGCTGAGGGCAAGAAGGCGTAACAAGGGCGCCATTATATATTGGGCGCATACGACGAGGCCCCGGATGCTATTCGTGGCCGATGATGGAAGTACCGGCGCACCGGCGGCGCGCTGGGGCCCGCTTCGACTCTCCTCTACTAATCTTGTGTACTCTACGGGGCAGGTGGGACGGCTGGGAGATGTCGCATCTGCATATAGACTAACGGCGCGCCGAGGCGCGCGTGTATGAAAGCTGTATAGTAGGCTGTCAAGCCAAATGTCATTCCATTGAATCGAGTTGATGATGCGACTTGCTCTTTCTACTGTCTCAACCCTGTGTCTCCTCATCAGCCGGCCCTAAAGCAGGCGGCGAGCTCCAAAGTCCTTTACACCACTCGCAAAAGAATTTCGTTGTGCACTGATAATATCTGTTTCGCATCAGTCTTCTCGAAGAGCCCAGCGCCAAGATGCCAGACATACTCCCAGAAGCCCTCACTCGTGCTCTTGTCAATCCTATCACATTGACACTCTGTCTTTCTCTTCGCGCAGAGGACGGGATCGGGGGGCGGAATTTGCCTGCCGTTGATGGCTTCAATGTAGTCAGCAGCAATGGCGCTGCGTTCAAGGTTGAGGGAGTCCGTGGCAGGGGCGGCGAGCACACCGGCGCTCAGCGTAAGGATGAGGAGAGTAGAGAAGCGCATGGCGAGGGGCTGGGGGTTATGATTCAGAGTATTATATTGGTGACGCTGGGGTGAGTCGATACATTCCCACAACACTGCGATCAAGCCTCTTCTTATACACAGCTCGGAACCCTTCCTATGCCCCATTCCGCTTGGCCATGGCAGCGTCTCTAATGCTCGGCTTGGTCTAAGAAGACTCAAAACACCAGGCTTTGTGAGCCGACTTTACTCCCACCCCAATGTTTGACCCCCGGCCACCCTTCACATGGCACAAGCAAGGAGCTCAACTCGGGCCGAGCCTCCCAGATCTTTCCTCTCGAGCCGCGTGGGCCGCACGGCGTTGGCATCAAACTTCATGGGCTGCTACCATCGCACACGTTGAGAACAATGGATCCCTACCAGCAACGACAATGTCTTGACCGCAATGTCTTGGACACACACCTGAAGAGTGCTGAATCTTGGCTTACCAAAGTGGCAGTCGCACACGACGGTCACACATGTGAAGATGGCGAAACAAAAAAGCCTGGTTTATGAGGCAGTCTATGATGCGTATCCGTCTCTAGCTTGCTGTTGGGGACTACTCTTCCGTCAGAGTGATTCAGGGGTAACATTGCTCACAATTTGGCATCTATAGCCCCGATGCCTTTGCAGAGACTCGTCGAGGCCAACACACCAGCGCCCACCCTCTAGCATTCAGCATCAATAACCCCCAACATGTCGGTCAAATACGAGGTATCTAGAAACGGCATCCAGAAAGAGCACCCACAGCATCATCACCACCTCCAGTATCACAGCCCTGCCCCGCGACGGTACGACAAACAGAGGGGTCGCTCCCCTCCCACACCGGCGATGGGCTCAAATCCCGGTGTCACAGAGACGCACATGTCAACCTGCCAAACAAGCACGAGGGACAGGCGTCTTGTTTCGTACGACCCTGTCTCCGGGCCAAGACTCGGTGTCACAAAATAGACGGTCAGAGACAAGGCTCTCCGGGGACGAGCTCATGGGTGCGACTTTGCAGCCGTGGCCCGGTTATGGCTGGTCGCACAAGAGCTTCACCGCTCTGATCTCTCGCTAGACGTGACGCGTAGGTGGTTGACAAGACGCCGAGTGTGATGAGAGCAGTTGCAGAATCCTCGGTAGATGAGAATAACCCGAGGCATCATTCAGCGAGTGGAAAAAAGGGGAACATGCGGGTTTGGGACATGTACATGGTATTACACTGATACGGGCTATCGTCATATGTACCTCCAAAAAGCTCAGCTATGGCGCTTTCTTTGGCTTCTCCTTCTCTGGTGACCTCGGCGTTGCATCTTTCGGCACTTGCCCGACGTCACCGTTTGCCTTCTTGGCATCCTTCGGCTCGAGCTTCGTCTCGCTCGCAGGCACGGCGCTACCGTTGCGCGCCGGCGCCTTGGTCGTGGCCCCTTCGCACCCCACACCCGTGACTCTTACAACGGCATAGGCCACCGCCACGACAACCGTGATGAGGTCGACAATATGCACCGCCCACCAAAAGTGCTGCGTCCCCAACGCACATGTCGCGTACTCAAACTTCCAACTCCAAGTCGCCTCGTCAAACCAAGCACTGAGCAGCCCAGTGTTGCCGCCAAAATCCCCCATCATGCTGCGCACCGTGATCTCCCTGATCCCCGAGAGGTCCTCTGCGCCCACGGTGCCGTTCCCTTTGGCGTCTTCCCAGCGCTTGACGTCCCAGTAGCGGTTGCCCTCCTTGACCTGCCGGATGAAGTGGTACGTGTCGCATCCCTCGTGGTCGTGCCCGTTGAGGATGACGCCAGGTCGGCCCTTGCCGTGGCCCGGCGCGTCGGGGTCGCCGCTCATGCCGTAGATGCCCTCGAGGAAGCCCTTGCTCGCGGCCGACGAGAGCTGATTCTGCTCCTTCAGCCCGCCATCGTGGTCGTGGAAGGTGAAGAGCGGGGCGTCGACGCAGATGCCCTCGGGCTTGTAGAGCGGGATGTGCGTCAGGACGATGGTGAAGTGGCCGTTGAACTCGACAGCCGACGAAGTCGCGATGATGTCGTTGATGAATTTGTACGTGTCCTCCTGAAGCTTGGAATCTCGCGCCGGCGTGTCGAGGTTCATGTCGTTCAATACGACGATGCGCAGCTCAGGCGGCAGGCGATCGGAGTCGGGATTTGTCGCCTCATCAAAAATGGTGCCGTTGGCTGTAGGGTCATCCCTGCCCAGCTCAAAGCGCAGCTCATAGTTGGCCTTGCCGAACGCCTTTTCGAAACGGTTGACCCTGTCTTCGTTGATGTCGCCCGCGTAGCCGATATCGTGGTTGCCGACGACGTTGATGGCGCGGCGCTGCCAGACCTCTTCCTCGTTCTTGTTCCCCATGATGGCTGACAGGTCGTAGTCCATGGCGGGGTAGACGGCCGTCTCGTCGGGCACGCGCTCGGCGCCGCGGAAGACGCGATTCCAGTACCGGCCGGCGCGGCGCTGGAACTCGTCGTCTTTGACCCATTGACTGCCGAGGAGGTCGCCCAGCACGGTGACATGGGTGGGTTTGGTCCACCAGTGAACCGTTCTGTAGATGTGGGCGAGGTAAAAGTCATTGCCGAAGAGGTCGATGTGTTTCCGCAGGGATTCGAGCTCGATGAAGATGTCTTCGAAGAGGAAGTCAATCCAGTCGTGGAGGGCCTGGCGGATGCGCTCGCGCAGGGAAGAGTGTGTGGTCTCGAAGGTGACGTGGCCGTAGAAGCTCTGTAGGTGTGGCACGCGAGGTCCCTTCGTGTTGGGAATGGAGGAGTCGCCCTCGAGTTGGGGGTCGCCGAGGGCTAGCAGTCGGAAAGGTGCCGGTTGCGCATCGCTGGTGGATGGAATAGGTAGGTTGGGGAGATGTTGCTGCAGAGTCTCGAGAAAAGCTGGCAGCCCGGCTGCCGACTCAGAGAGTGTCTCAAGACCATTGGTGGCGGTGGTCAGGGGTAAGGGAAAGGCGCAGCCCAAGAAGATGGGATAGAGGTAGAGGTAAAAGGTTGAAGCTATCGCCAAAGGAAGCAGGAGGCGGAGGCCATGGCGAAGGACGGCCACGAGGAACATGTGGTAAACTGCGGCAGCATCCAGCAGACGACAGCGAAGCCGATGTATCGTGGCCGTGCGTCTCTTGACTGAGAGGGGTTGGAGAAGGTGCAAGAAACGTGGTGTCCTCGGACCAGAGACGGTGCTCTGCCAAAATGAGTCTCGTCTCGTCCCTCGTCCAGGGGTAAAGCTCGGACCATTGAATGCCTGGATAGGTATGTACCTGGATAGGCAGCGCCTGGGGCCATGTGGGGTAGGACCCTGAAAGTCGCGTCTAAACGCGTTAAGTGGGAGGAGCTTCTTGCCCCTAAGGTACCTATGCCCCTATCCCCTATTGCCCCTAAAGTGACCTCACACCTCCTGAGCTTCTATACTAGCCATCCAACCATCAGCTACCTACGACCAGAAATAGGAATAATAGATTACAAGCTGTCTGGCTTACATAGACTCCGCATCTAGTCTCAGCCATATCATCGAGGACTTAACGACCGAGGTACCATACTAACCGGCACTCTCAGTTCGATTCCCAATCATGTACCGGTACACCCCAATGTTGGAGGAGCGTATAGTGTCTCTACACCAAAAGCATAGGGAAATGAGAAACCGAGCACTCGATGAGTACATCGCAGGACATGACCTTGTGGCCAAGACTCTATCAAATGACCCCAGCGAGGTGCTCAAAGCCCAGCGCTAAGAAGGGTTTTACTCGGCCGAACCGCGTACGTTGCAAATGAGAAGCCTTCATCAAACACATCACCAATGACGCCTTTCATTCTCAGGACTATCTAATCGCAATAGCTATAAGGCCTGCGAACGAACGACTGAGCCGCTGAGCTCTTTCCTGATGACTGACCGAAAGATGATGCCCTTCGACAGATAGGCCCCTAGTCTCTTGCTCCCGCCATCACAGGATTGACAGTCTGCTCATCATTCCACAGGCACTTCAACAAATACAGAGGGTCGCTCCCACTCCCAGGACTCTGACGGAACACGTTCATTGTGATTGACCATAAGGACATGTGGTTCAAGGCGCAGACCCATCGCCCAAAGTTATGGATGTGCTACTCGAAACTGATGGAAAACTGGCTTCATGAGTCTTACATCTAATCAGGCACCAACACCAGTCTTGACCAGACACGGCGACCCGAAGGTCTTGTCTTGACGCGGCGCAAGGTGCTGCACAGCCCAGAGTGGCTGCATACCCAAGGCCTGGCTGCAACTCCTGCATCACCCTGCCCCCCCTTACAATCAGGCTACCAATTACAAGCGATGGAATTGGCAAGAATGGGATCTCAAGTCTGGCTGTGCACCCACCCTTCAGGCGGTTAGGCATTCTTGCTAACTCGGAATCCTCGTTGCTCGTGTGCATATAGCGACGGCATCCCTCCCGACACGCAGCCTGATCTCCGAGTTCTCTTCACCTTGCCCAAAACCCCGTCTTGACTATCGACTGCATCACCCAAAAATGACCCAAGGTGGCCCCCTAGCGATCTAAGCATCAAAAGTGGCACTCGAAGCCGTTGGCCTCGGTTTCGGCGCCGCCTCGTTTGCAGCCGATCTGACAGTCGCAATCGTTAGGCTCAAGCAGCTGTGGGACGAAGTCAAAGACGTCCCTGACGAAATCACGAGGCTCCTTGAGAATCTCGAAGTGATCGATCTAGTGCTTCAGGACTTAGACAATCAACTGAACAGCGATGAGATTCCTACAGAACTTCGAAGGCATATCGTTCTGTCGCCTATGCGATTGTCTCGCCGAGCGCATGCTTCTTTACAAGAAGTCATTACGCCTTTGAACATGGAGTTGCAGAGCTCGAGCGGGTTCAGGAAGCGTTTCGCCTCGGTGGAAGTCGTCATAAAGAAAGCGAGTCTGCAGCAATTCGAAAAGAAGCTCCGGCAAGCCTTGGAGACTCTGGGCTTAGCAATTCGAAGCCTGGAACTGTGAGTACTTTGACCGTCCTACCATCTTCCAAGATCGTTCTCAAATTGTGAACCGGACACCTAGTTGACGGCAAATAGCGGCTTGATCATGAATACCAGACACCTTGTTGCTCAAAGACTTCCTCTGCAGTGTCTGGCCCCAGCGCCTGTCGCAGTCATCACGCCCCCTCAAGAACACGATGTCACAAACATTCACGATAGCGTCCGCACTGCACAGACAACAGCAAATTGGAAGGAAAAGATCGGACTGACAACATGGATTAATACAGCGGCAGTTTGGCTCGGCCGCGTCGAATATACTTGTCCTTCTGATGGACGACATCAACTCGTCATCCGCACGCCTAGTTGGCTGATTGGATCCGTGTACGTGGCCGTGGCTGAGCACAGTATTCTGGGCTGGCAGCTCGGGCTACGCACCTATTGCATCATTCGTGACTGGGAGGGCGTGCTCGGTCGAGACTTGCGCGACAGTCTCCTCGAGGATGACCCAACTGCTCTGAGAAAAGCCTTTCAGCGCCGTAAGTTGTCCCTGTGGACTCGGAATTCAGATGGCTTCTCTATCTTCCATGTGAGTATCTGGGGCAACGTCTCCCCATTCTCCCGCCCTTCTGCACCAAGAATCATATTTGATTGACCGTCAAACTTGGTCTACTTAGGTCGCCGCCTTTTATAGCTCTGCAAAGATCCTGCGGCAGCTCTTCGAACTCGGCTTGGAGGCAACGGCGGATTTGGTGGAATTATATGAATGCGAATCAATCAATATCAAAAGAATGAAGGGGGATGATGCCATGACAGAAATCTTGCTCTGGTAAGCATCCTACCCCCGGCAAAGCCAAACCTCGGATAACACCAAGCCTAATGTGACGGGTAACTAAGCTTCTTTCTGATTATACCACTCGTGCGACCCTGCCAGGAGCTTCAAATTAATACCGAAGTCGAGAGCTTGCGCACACGAAAGATTGAAGCAATGCACGCCTTTTCCTCTTGGCTGCCGGTGGAAACCATACTCAAGAAAGGCAATAACTGGCCTCTAAGGGGTTTTCTCCGCTTATCTACAGCCTCCGATTTGGCATGGATGTTAGATTATCTTTCACCGAGGCTTACGCTGGCTCAAAGAATCAACCTTGCTCGAACCCTACCTCTGAGGCAACGAGGAGCGCATTCGAGAATCGAAGAAATAAGCATCTTGGTGCCGGAGATACATGGGCCACCCCGTGAGGAATCAGCAGCGCCTGTCCCGGACTTCGCAGAGTTCGACAGCCAGGCTCGCCGCTTGGCTTGTCATTTGGCGGCTCGCGAACTTGGTCTGATGTCTTCCACCAGTGTACATCCGGACGTTGAATACTGGAGTAATGCAATCAAAGACTTACTTGGGCTTGGGACTCTGGTCCTTCAATCTCTTGAGCCGTATGAAACGTCTGACACAACTGCCTCAGCCAAAGAAATGGTGCCGCAAACAGCTCTTCTTACTTACCTTGGTGCGATACTGGAAACACCCAAGTTCAAAGGGACACCAGTACCGAAGGTTGGGGCAGTATTCAATGACGCTCTGTCACGGTGGCTCAGACTTGCCAAGAGTGCAGGACTGGACCTGCGAACGTATGGGAGTGGAGAAAAGCGCTATTATGAAGAGCTGCGATCAGACAACAGCTTCTTGTCAATGGTGAGAAACCTTGCAAGACGCGGCCGCATCCGACTCTACGGCTTGGGCTATGGCGTTGAGCCAACCGATTGGGTTCTGTGGTGGGCACCTGAGTACGAAGAGTTTGCTGGGGTGTTTTGGAACATGATAGAGAATCCCCATCTCTTCTTGCCAGGCAGCTGGTTGGAGGACACATATTTGGATGGTAAGGAAAACGATTGTAAAGATTGGTGGGAGGACACCGATTCGGATTGCGAGGACGACGAGTTGACCGACAGGGTGGTAACCCCTTTCAAGTGGGTTGAGCTGTCTTAACGTAAGGTACCTTAGGTACAAGCAGACAAAGTAAAGTCAATTTGATTGCGTGCCCATCAATTGGCGTGACCCTCTTGCTGCCCCAACGAGCCTGTAGCCGATCTCCAACAGGCCCTAGCGGGCGGGTCCCAGGAGATCAATGGAAAATCATGACATGATTGGCCACAGTTTTGGGAGTCATCCTATTGTAGTAGCTGGCCATGATTTTACGAGGCTCGCTGATTAGCAGCAGTCGCGACTTGCTGGCTGCTAGGTATGAGAACCAAGGTGTTGTGTGTATGTGTCTCCGTGACCGTCCGTTGTTCAATCAGCGGACTAAACGTCGATGGCCAGGAATTTAAGCCCGCATGATGTTCAGGGCGAGCTTGGCTATTAAAAGGCTCAAGACACTTCAAGAGTCGGAGCCCATCTCGTCTTCGTACTCTTCGTCCAGCGTGGGCACGTCCACCACAAACCGAGCGTCCTCGGGCTCCTCTCTATCCTCAAGGAACGCAAAGGCTACCGGCACATTGTCCTTCAAGCCCTTGCTAACAGGCTTGTCATCTTCTTCGATCCGTAGCGCCTTCCATCCTTGACTCAGGTCGTTGGCGTTTATCGGCAGTCCGTACGCTATGCGGACGTCATCAGATGCGGGAACCGGGGTGACGTCGTTCGATGTGTGGGAGTCGGTGAGACCGTCGGGGAAGCGCTCGCGCAATACTTCGAGGAGAGATTTGTTTATGGCGGAGAAAGATTGCAGGCTATCGACGAAGAGGAGGATTGTGTGGACGCCGTACTTGAAACGGATTGAGTAATCGGCAGCATCTATTTGAGACTTGCGGGGTTAGTATAGTAGTCGAGTGGGTATTTGGGCAGTCATCTTACCATGATTGCGACCTTATCTCTGTGCTTCTTGTGTGTCAAAAAGTGCTACAATGAGCCGGCAGCGGCAGATCGCGAGGGTGTTTGTGATTGAGGAAGGGGAGTTGGTTGATGGTGGGGCAATTTCCCCAGGTCACGACGCGCATGGAACGCTGTGATCCCACTTTCACAAGGCAGATGCGAAGTCAGGTGATCTCGCGTAAAGTGCCAGCTCCCTGGGGGTTTGGTCCTCAGGCTGTCGCATCGCCAGAGCTCAACTGTCCGTGGCCGCAACTTGATCATTCCACGACTCTTTCTCCTGTTCGTCAGCGCAACCATGAAATCGCCACCTTGAATTCGCTCAAGATAGCACAAAGTCAGTCAGTTTTTTGAGGATCTCCAATCGTATCGAGTAACGGCCTATTCCCAACACCATGGCTGCCAAAGAACCATCAATGGCAGAGGCCCTCAACCTCGCCCAGCCCGCCGCCGAGTCCCGACTCTCCATGCCGACACCAATGCGGATCCCCGTCTCCGGCTTTGTCGGCTTCAGCATCGGCTCTTCCTTAGGCCTCGTCCATGGCAGTCGCATCGCCCAGCTGCAGTTCCGAGCCGAACATGCGCACAAGATGCCCACCTCCACGACGGGCTGGTACCTTTACCACAAGAGCAAGAACTACCACACCATGTTCGGCGGCATGCGCGAAGCCATGCGTATGGGTTCACGGTTGGGATTTTGGACAATGTTGGCATTCAGTCTGGAGAGCACCGTGGATCGCTACCGTGGGAAGACGGACTTTCTGAGCACTGTCCTCTCGAGTGTGTCCGTAGCTGGAGCCTTCAGCCTGTGGAGTGAGTTGCCGATGTGTTACGTTGATGCATCAATGCATTGATGCATTGCAACCAGTTGGAGATCAATGACTAACTTATTGCTAGACCGCTTTTCGCTGCCTACGGCTGCCAGGACAGCAAAATACGGCCTCATCTTTGGCCTTGTCTACGGAGGCATGCAGGACGTCGTCGGCTTGGCCCGTGGCAGGCCAATCAGCTATGTCGAGTTCTTTCGCCGGAAGTTTCGGTCTGCCAGCATCCTGGAGGAACAATGCCAGACCTAGGATCCTGGGATAAATGGCAGAGCTGACTCCATCTTGGGCGCAAAAGGTTGAATGATGGAACGATGGAACGCCAGCCGTTCATCTGATGTGTCATGTCAACCCCGCGCCAAAACTCCGTCAACACGACTTGCCGTTTTCGGACCCAGCGCCTAACAGCTGGACCACGGCATCAATGCATCACCAGCTATCTGGACCCTGGCATCATCGATAATCGGATGGCCTTCCCGACCCATCCACGATGCTCAATCTATCATTGGGGTACTTCTCCGGTCGGGGACGCTGCCCGGTGCCGTCACCTCCGACTCGTCTCGACAGACGGCTGAATCCCCCGCCCACGTGACGGTTGATAAGGCATGCCTCCGCACCGGGGAGACGCTCACACTGGACCGCGACCAATGGATGGCATCGCCTACCATTAAATGTCCATTTCGGGCACTTGGAGTTGGTCGTGTTATCGCACAGTCGGATCAGCTGGCGATTGGGAGGGCGGATAGTGCCCCCCTGATAGTAAGACTGACGATGTCTCTGCGGCGGAGATAAAGGGCCGTCGCCCAACTTCGTCACGTCGTTCCCGCCCCCCTCATGGGCGATACGAGGGGCCTTGCACTTCTCGTCATACTTTGTAGATAGTTCATCCTGACATTGATTGGTGCACAGCTCACGCTCATCCATCAGCATATACATCTCCTCGATCGTACATCTTATCTTCTTTGACCCCATTCATGTCTAGACTCTCTCGCCTTCGCTTCGATGGCCACGAAGCAGCCATCATGCCGTTTCCCATCCGCCCACTGATCCTCATGAGCAACCATATCCAGCCAGGGATCAACAGACTCTTATACCACCATGCAACTTCGACGAGGAAACATCCCGCCTCCCGTCACGATGCATCGCTCATTCACACCTCATCCAAAAATTCCTTCCACCCCAAAGTCCACCTCCACCCCGTCCCTCCCGCCCTCGCCTCAGCGCCCACTCCAAAGGACCCCCTCTCCCTCCTCCCTCTCCACATGATCCTCCGCTCCCTCCTCACAACAACGATATCCTCCTCCCGCTGGCTTCTGCCCCCCTCGTTAGCCATCGCATCTGCCCTCGCACACACGACAAACCCCGTCCTCAACCCCGACCGCAATCCACTCATCCGCTTCATCGTAAAGCACACCTTCTACGCCCAATTCTGCGCCGGCGAAACACCCGCCGAGGTCCGCCGCACAGTAGCTCGCCTCAAGGGGTTGGGCTTCTCTGGCGTCATCCTAGGCTACGCGCGCGAGGTCGTCCTGACGGAAGCGCAGACGAAGGGTCTCACGGCCAGCGAAGCAGGTAGTCTCAGCGACGAGGAGGAAGTGAGGCCCTGGCAGAGGGGTACAGAACAGACGGTGATGCTCGCGGAGGCAGGGGACTTTGTAGCGCTCAAGTAAGCTTCAATTCACCTATCTACCCCTTTGACATAAGTAGCAACATACTTACGGCATCAGATTCACCGGCGCAGGCCAGCAGGCCCTCTATGCGCTCTCCGAGCGACTCCCGCCCTCCGAGGCCCTTGCTTCAGCCATAGACAGCATCTGCGCGTGCGCCGCGGCGCGCGGCGTCCGGCTCCTCTTCGATGCCGAGCAAGCTGCTGTTCAGCAGGGCATAGACGACTGGACCCTGACATACCAGCGCAAGTACAACACCGTGCCTGGCAAGGCTGTTATTCACGGCACATATCAGGCGTACCTTAAGTCGACACCCGCGACGCTTACGCGACACCTTCTCGCTGCGCAGGAGCAGGGGTTCACTCTTGGTGTCAAGCTCGTGCGCGGGGCGTATCTGGGTTCTGATCCGCGGCATCTGATCAACGACTCCAAGGATGAGACGGATGCGGCGTATAATGATATTGCCGAGAGTATGCTACGGCAGCAGTGGGGGAGGCGGCTGCAGGGGGGCCAAGTGCCATTCCCGCCAGTGAGTCTGGTCGTTGCGTCGCATAATGCCGAATCGGTGCGGCGAGCGCGAGCTGTGGTCGACGCGGGCGAGGCAAGAATCGAGGTCGCGTTTGGACAGCTGCAGGGCATGGCGGACGAGGTGAGCTGTGCGTTGGTGGCGACGGCGGGAAGGGAGCGCGGTGTGGGGAGTGTTGGCCCGGGGCAGAAGAAGGCATTGGAGACGTACAAGTATCTGGTCTGGGGCTCTACTGGGGAGTGCATGAAGTATCTCTTGCGACGGGCGCATGAGAACAGGGATGCCGTGCAGAGGACGCGGACCGGACGGGATGCCATGTGGGAAGAAGTTGTTAGGCGAGTGAAGATTACCGTAGGGTTGTCGGTCTGACGTCGGAGCTGATTCGAGATTTCGGCCCAGGTCGCGGTTGGCTCCGACATGTTAGCAAGAGATTGCGTAACGGTCAGTTTATGGCTTACATGATTTCCAAACTTATTGGCTTCCTTTCTCCTCTGGCCATGAAATCAGGGGTTAAGTCTGATGCCCTACACCCCGCGAAGGGCCATAGCTCCGAGCACCAGTTCGTCCATCTGCGACTTCTTCTCCCTCTCGTCCTTGATCGCATCTAGCCACGGGAGGCCGTTCAGCTTGTAGTACTTCTTCACCTTCGCCCAGTCTGTCGAAGCCGCAAGCGCCTCATCGGAAAACTCCATGGGGGTTCCTTCCACGTTCTCAGCCAAGTGCTTCTCAACGTCCTCATGGGACACAGGCGCTGGAGCATTATCGGTGGGGAACGTGATCTTGACCACAACGAGGCCCTTGGTCGCAGGGCTGATGCCAAAACGGCGGTACGCATCTGCAATCTGGTTCATGGTCAGTCTGTGAGGGTTCAATGCAGAAGTGCGACCGAGTACGTTATTTGAGGGGCTCAGCGACGTGACGAGCTCCGAGTGGACATTCGGCGTCTTCAGGTTGTCACTCAGCTTGGCTGCCAACGCCCTGAACGCAGCGGCGAGGACCTGGGTGCGCGACACGATGACCGACGCGTCGATGAAGGCATATTCAAAGTCGGCGTTGCGCGCCAGGAGCTGTGAATGCAGGAAGGCCGCATTCTGAACCCCGCGGAAGAGGGCAGCGTGAACCTGGTGGTCCGCAGGGACGAGGTCGAGAGTGATAGTCTCGAGCATTGCGGGGATGGTCGGGTTTGTGAGGAGGGGATGATCTGAGCTTCCACTGCGGGTTCGTGGAGAGCTTGGTGGTATGAAGCACCGGGGCGTTGTGAGAGACAGAGTTGACCCTTGCAAGACTGAGGAAAAGCTTCTGATGGAGGGGTAGAGGCTGCGGAGGGGCACAGAGGGGCATGGAGGGGCATTCGATAGACTTCTGGAGACTTGTGGAACTGCCAAGCGTGGGCTACGATTGGGGTAGTGTTAGGTGTCCCGATACGCTGCTGACTAATCCTTGCACTCCAGCGACTCTTTGGTCGTCAGACCATCCTCCGTGCCAGTCTGAAAGCAACCAGCCATCTGTACGTCGCATTGGATTCATGTCATGGAATAATGCTGCAAACGAAGAGACAGATATGGGTTGTACTTTCCATCGTCTTAACTTATCAATTGGGGTACTGGGCATGAAGGTAGCCGCCCGCTTGCCGCCCTTCTGACAGGAGGCATCGTAAGGTAAGGTACCTACCTACCTAGGTAGGTAGTTCGACATCGCCTTCCCCGTTAAGTTTGAGGCCCACGCGCTCGTTCGTGCCCAACTGTGAATATCCACACCTAATCTTGAAAAAGGTTAAGGTATTTATTGAGGTATTTAGACACCGTGTGCCCATGATCAGTCTCGCGCGGGGTGCACACAGTCAAAGGAACGAAAAAAGAGCATTTCTTCCAAAATGAGTCGACCGATTTTGCTTTCACTAGAGGCGATAGTCTGGTGTAACCCTTGAAAGTAACCATCCCTGAGGCATGTTTTGTATGCAGGTGCCATCATTTCAAGAAACCATGTCGAAAATCTTCATCTGGAAGTCAAATCTAGAAGCATATGGCCATAAATAGAGCAACGTGTCGTCCTGATTCATGTTGCGGGAGTAGCGATCTAAAGTGAATGCTTGACTCGAGCTTCATCGGATGAACGACTCGCGGCGGTTCCCCCTTTTACCTTCTAGTACTCCATTTTTGACATGTGATGGATTGGCATTCCTACAACAAACCCGCCTTCTCAGATGAAGAACCACATCAGTCGACAAGAATTCACCCTTCAATGCCAATGCCCCGAGTTTACAAGCACACTCCCTCAGTACCTTACTGAGGTAAGGGGAAAATCGAACCGGGGTGGATCCCAGGACCGCCAGGGCCAGGAGGAGAACCGGAACCGGAATGTCGACTCCATTTTTTCGAAAAGGTTAGGGGCAGGGCCGCCTACGGCGGCGACGTCAAGCGTCTCGACCGCCTCGACCGCGAGCCTGGCAGATGTCTATTCATGGGTGTGCGGTGATGCAACGTCGCATGGATTCTTCAAAGGCCATGGCTCCGGAGTGCATTTGAAGATGGGCTGCAATTGGCATCCCCCCTTAAGAGTCACGGGGGCGAGCACTGATAGTCTTGGTGAGACGGACGTGCTTGAAAAGGGGGACACGGAAATGGAAATGGGCTTGCATATGGCGGCGGGGGATGACGAGGAATTGGAAGATGCAAGAGTCGCCGTCGTCAGCCTTGCCGCAGCCCGTCAGGCAGGAGAAGGCGCAGAATCAAATTCTAGGGCAGCTTCAGGCAGCGCAGGCGCAAGCAAAGGCTTCGGCGCAGGCGCTGATCCGGCATTCATAGCGGGGGCCGACGCAGATGGTCCTGCCACTAGGCCGCCTAGCGTCAGTCCCCGGACTGGCGCCTTCCCTGATGCGAGGTCTGCTGCAGTGGCCACCAGCGCCGGACCTGGCGCGGTAGCTCCTGGGTCCCTCTGCGCAGGAGCCACCCAGACCCTAGTCATTTCAGCGGCAGTGGCAGCGGTGGCAGGCTCAAGCTCCCGTCGGGTGAGCCTGTCCCGTCGTCAGTTGCCCGGTTCACATAGACCAGAAGCAATAGTGAGAATCGCGGCGGGCGTTGGACAAGGACGGCCCAGACCCAGACCTGGACCTGAACCTCGAGCACTCGCGGCCACTGACCGGCCCAAACACTGCAGACATCGTACGCTTCATTTTCACCTTCGGCATTGCTGCCATCACTTCAATTATCACCCTTGAATCCCCCATGGTTATCCCAACGAGGCTCTCCGTCAGCTACGACATACAAGCCCAGCCAGCACCCATTCTCACCCGAACATAGGGTCCGTCGCCAGCCGCCGCCCTGGCAAACGCGCCCGTACGCCCACCCGCAACACATCGACGCGACAACGACCAGGTCCTCTTGCAGAGGCTTCACGCCCGTACCTGACGTACCACGGAAAACAACATACTTTGAACAGACACCATTTACGCTATCCCTGCCAGAAGCGCAAATATACGCCCACGTCCAGGCCCACGCCCCCGCGCAGGCGCTGGCGCTTCCGCAAGGCGGCATCAACGTCACCCCGCGTGCGGCAACCTCCTCCTCCACGGCAAACCCCGCGGCGCCAGGTGCTTTCCATCCCAAAGTCCTCTTCGGTACCGACTACATCCCTCCCACTGCCACAACAACGCCGTGGGCGCCCCTGACGATGCCTTCTGGCCGTCCTGGGAAACGTCCCGCCGACGCGTTCGCCGGCGATGTCACCGACGTTGTTGTTCGGCCAGGCGTTGTCCCATCCAATGTTGCCGATCCCGTCTTTCCTTCCACACCACTCGACATCACCGACCACGCCATGATCCCGCAAGGCAAGGTCAAGCTTCCTCGAATCGAGAACAGACAGACGCAAGAAGACTTCTCCGCCCAGGTAAAGAATCGCTTGAATTCATTCACGAGGACAGGTCAGGCCTGCGACCGCTGCAAGGTCAGGAAGATCAAATGCGACGCCCTTCCCGAAGGATGCTCCCACTGTCTCCAGCAGAGCATCGACTGCTTTGTCACCGACCGCGTGACCGGGCGCACCGAGCGCAGAGGCTATCTGCAGGATCTGGAGCGAGAGAAAAATGACATGGCCGCCCACATCAAGAACCTCGAGGCTCTGTTGGCCGACAATGGCATGGAAGTTCAGCCTTGGACGTGGTCGAAATACCCCACCATGAACGGGCGTCCAGGTGTGACGCTTAATCATATGGGCCAGGCTGTCGATACGGGAGATGCCAAGGGGTCATGGACCCAGATTAGGTCTGTATGGGTCAAGAACTCGAAGGCCCGACCGACTCCTGCCACAACGAAGCCGAAGAACTCTGTCCGCTCAGGTCTTGAATCTCGGCCGGCAGACATCCACATCGGAGTCGGCCCGGACATTGCACCTATGAATGCTATCAAGGGCACCAAACTCACAATACTTGGGACGACAATTGATCTGACCTCATTCAACGCGCCTGACATGGACGAGCCGGGGCCTGATGTTAGAGTCGCGCAACCTCTTTACAACAAGTCTATCCAGGCCTACCTGCAATCAACGATGAACATCAACCCTCCGCCACATGTGAAGTTGCCTGCTCGTGCAGAGGCTTTTGAACTATCTCAGTGGTATTTTGTCTTTGTGTTTCCGTTCCTACCAGTCTTACACAAGCCAACATATATGGACATGCTGGCCAAGATTTACGACGAGCCCAATTTCCAGCCGTCCGTTGCAGAGTTGGTCATGGTTCACATGGTCATCGCCTCGATCTACTATCAGCAGGCTCTTCGAGCACCACCAGGCGCCGTGGACTACAATGAGCTCTCCAATCGCCACTACCACTTTGCGCTGGGCAAGTTCTTCGATCTGGCATCATCACACACTATACCCGCCGTACAAGCCATGGCCATGATCGCCGCACATGGTCGTAGTTTTCCCAAACCAGGCTGCGGCTTCGTCGTTGCCCACTATGCGTTTCTTCGCGCCGTCGACATGAACCTCCATCGAGCTGTTAAGCAGGAAGGGGAGACAACGAACCTGGAGCTGGAGATCCGCAAGCGGACGTGGTGGACCATTCTTGCCGTGTGTGTCACGCTGGCCGGGCGATTAGGACGGCCCATGCCAATTACTGTCGACGAGTACGACATTGAGTTCCCTGAACCTGTAGCCGACGAGCTCCTCACATCAGAGGGCCTCCTTGTGGGCTCCGGTCCGTCTCAGTGTGAATTTCATCCTGGGCTTGCTGGGTTCCGCATCACTCCCCTACTTATTGAGATGTACACAAACATCTACAGCGTCAAGCGCGATCCCACAAACTATGTTGAAATTGTCAACAGTCTTGAGGAGAGCCTCAGCCAATGGAAAGAAGACCACCCACCCACACTGCGACCAGATCTCGCCACCAGCGAACCTGAAGACGGCCAGCAGACCATGTATCAGCTTTATGTCGAGATGATGGAGTTAGAGCTTCGCCTTGCACTCCGCAGCCCATCGGTAGCTATGACAAGCGATCGCAAGATCTTGGCCGAGAACTCGCACGTCTGCGAGAAGACTGCGGCTCGCATGCTGGAGCTCGCCAAAGGCATCCAGAAGCTCAAGTGCCTTGATGCGACGTGGTATCAAATCGCCATCTTCGCCGCGGCCATGTTCACAACGCTCGTGGCGCACTGGGAGAGGCGCTTCGATCCGCCTGAGCAGAACTCGACCCTACGCCGCGATATGAAGGCCTGGCTCAGTATCATCCATTCCATGGCTGTTTCACTTGGTAGGTTACCCTGTACAGGGTACTTCGGCGTTCGGCTAACATGACTAGGTTCCGGTGAGCACATCTACAAACAACTGAGTGCCAAGGTGGAATCTACCTTGCGCTGGATCGACCACGACCGGCAGCAACAGCAACAGCAGCAACAGCAGCAGCAACAACAACGACAACAGAAGGCGGATGCTGAGCTTCACTCACGGATGGTCGCAATGCCAGAGATTAAGCAGGAGATTGTTGCAGAGGCACCGTTCTCTTCTTCTTCGGCACCGCAGTCGGTGCTACCAGCACATAGTGTTCCGTCCATGACGAAGGCCTTCTACACTGAAGCAGATCACACCCGCGGCACAGCCTACCCCACGCTCGCCTACACTGAACCGACATCACAAGGGGGTATGATGCCGTCCTACGACAACAGCTACTTGTATCCCACCTCGACACAGGAAGTGGCAAACGCCATCTTGAACAACAGCATACCCACGGTGAATCCCAACCCTCTGGTCGCTTTCGCGTCGCAGGCGACCCAGCAGGTGATGCAAACCGAGTCCGCCGCCGCAGATCAATATCTTTGGCGACACAATACAGCGCCGACGGCGCAAGGTACGAATTGGGGAGACTGGGCGGCGGCCATGTCAGCCAGTCAGGAGCGGTACGGGGCAAACGCCCTTCTCAATATGGGCGGCGTGCCGCGCGATACGCATCTGCCGGCAGACATGGTCAGTATGGCAGCCGCGCCTGTAGGGCAGTGGCCGATGCTTTTGTGGAACGAGAACCAGCCAGAGCAATGACGAGGATATGGGATCTCGAAGGGGGTCTATGACTGGAAGACTTTGATTGAATCATGACCACCGTTGGGATTGGCACGGAGTTTTACGAAAAGACTGGATAGAGACATTGGCGTTTGGCATCTGTTTCTACAGCCATGTGTCTTCAAAAGCGGATATCATAAGGTAATGGTGTTGGGAATGGTGTCGGGGCTGGCGTTCACAGGAGAGGGCGGGCTCCCCGCCGTCGACTAACTCATGGCATGAGGTACGATATTTCGGCTAGTGGAATAATGTGGAAGGGTTTGGGATACCCAGTGAATTGACTTGAGCACTGGCATCGTTGATGCATGCATTGATCTGACCTCGTTACTCTCGGCATGTGCTTTGTTTGTCGTCGTGTTGGACTTGGGTTCATCAGGGGCCAACCGTCGTATGTAAGCGGCCAGCCCGGTTCATGCATTTTCTCGGCCCCTCCGGCACAGAACAAATTCCATGGACCAAGAAATGGGGTCTTCCTTTGATTCTAGGCAGAATTGGGGATGCGCATATCAGTAACGGGCAGGGTGCAGGTGCGTTGATTGAACTTAGTTATACGACTACGAGTCGTGACCCTGGCATCTGAACAGAGCCCCCTTCCGGCCTTGGCCCCAGCGCAACACGACATCACGGCCGGTACGGGACAGTCGGTTTCAGTTCAAGGGACGATGGGAGGGTATATATGTGTTGAGGCTGGGAACTCAATTGCCTGGTTTGTGGCACATCATCGTCTCACAAGCCGCCCGTTTCCAGTCACAGTCTGCATCAGTCTTTTCCACTTTCAGCATCAGCGAGCATCAACACCAACAGCATAGCATACATTATGATCTTTTCGTCACTCATTGCTTCGGCGGCTGTCTTCAGCGGCGTACACGGCCTCGCTGTCCGTCAGACCACGGCCGTCTGGGCAACTCTCCCTCCGACGCCGGACCTTCCATCCCCCATCAGCACGACAACGACTCTCATCAACGGCGTCCAACTCTGGATGCAAAAGTACAATGAGAAGCCCAACACCGTCCCCATCGTAATGGACCACGGCGGCCTCGGCTACTCTGCGTACTTCGGCTCCGTCATCTCCCGGCTGATCGCCAACGGCCACTACGTCATCGCCGTCGACCGCCGCGGCCACGGCCGTTCAACGTTCAACGCCGACGACGTCTTCACCTTTGACCAGATGGCTCTCGACATCCACGACCAGCTCGCCCACGCCGGCGTCCCCCGCTACGACGTAGTCGGCTGGTCAGACGGCGCCATGACGACCCTCGCCTCGCTGATCAACCCCGTCACCTCAGCGCCCATCCACAAGGCCTTCGTCTTCGGCGGCGCCGCCAACCCAGAGGGCACCAACGCCACGTTCAGCGACACGGCCATCTTCGCCGAGTTTGTCGCGCGGTGCAGGACCGAGTACGCGACTCTGCAGCCCGGCGCGAGCTTCTCGTCGTTCGCGAGCAAGGTCGGCACGATGGAGGCTACGCTACCGCAGTTCACGGACGCGCAGCTGGGGACCATCGATGGCAGCAAGGTCATCATTGTCGGCGCGGAGCATGAGGAGGCTATCAACCTTGATACGCCGGGGAAGCTGCACAAGGCGATCAAGGGGAGCAAGCTGCAGATCTTGAAGGGGGTTAGCCATTTTGCGCCGATGCAGGACCCGGTGCAGTTTACGAAGGCTGTTGAGAGTTTCCTTAAGGCGTAGAGATGGGGATGTGGTGAGAGGGTGTATGGCTCTGGTTGATGAAGGTGCTTGATAGATCTAGAGTCGGTAGAGGGCGCCTAGCAAACGATGGCAAGAGCGTGTTAACCATATTCATCCCACCGCACCTTCTCCTAGCTTCGGCTGATAGGGCAGGAACACGTAAGTCTGAACAGCATATGGAGTGCAGCGTCTACGAGGAAACCAAGCGGCAGCAGGAACCACCTCGACAGCAGGAACCACCTCGACAGCAGGAACCACCTTGACAGCAGGAGTAGTTGCACCACAAGGCAATTTCCTGGGGACGAGTGCTTCCAAGGCGGTCAAGTTGTTCCAACCTCGGAATACCTTACTTGACAGCAACCATCACCATACACAACACAGCGTGGCACCATCTATCAAGATTCCAACACCATCAAGACTACTTCATTCAATACATCGTCAGCATCTGCTACAGATACTTGCGCAGGCTCCTGGAGCTAGACAACGCCACCATGTTTCACCTCTTCCCTAGACTTCCAACAGAGCTCCAGATGGAGATTTGGGAGTTCGCCGTACGACCCCTAGACAGGCCATTGATTCACTTTTTCACCATTTCCAACGAAATCGGCAAGCAGACGTCGGCGCTAGACGGATATGAAGTCGACCAAACAAGGGAATCTTGTCTCTATGCACCCATGCAACCCTACAGGGTTGATCCCGCCGGTGTGCCAAACATCAGACTCTCTTGGACGAGGAACAACAGCTCGTGGTACATGCATGACAGCGGCCTCTTGACAGCGACGCGCCAATCTCGCAAAACAATGATCAGCTACCTCCGCCATATCCGCACCCTCAGCAACCTTGTCAGCGCCCTCACACTCATGAACTTTCGGAACACGTCCCTTTTGGATGAAATATACCCTTCTTCTCCTCGTCAGCTGTATCTTGAGTTTGACAACGGCGACCTTGTGGTCCTCCGCCCCACGCGACGATTACCCCGCGGGACCTGGAAGAGGGCAGTACAGTACCTGATGAAGACTGGTCCCTACCTTGGTCAGTCGTTGGCCCTTGGCATTGAGATGGGCCCCGACGTCTACCCAGGACAATACAACAGCTCCGACGGCACACCATCGTCGACCTTTGAGAGCTTTTATTCCGAAATCGTGAACGAATGCCGCGAGGCCTAGCAGGACAGTCTCGGTTGTTTCAAGCTCTTCATAATTGACACTCGTCTACAGGTTCAAGTACAGCCACAGGTTGAAGGTATCGAGGACTTTTGTGTGTGGGGGCTCGACGGGTATTCGCTGAACTTGTTCTGGTTCCCCGACATTGAAATAGACGGATGGAGTCTGTGCGAAGAAAACATGAAACTTATCTACGACGAATACATGGATATGCTAGTTGACTTGGAAGAAGGCATCGAGACCGACGACAAGAGCCATTGTGGATTACACCTTATGGGTACAGCACAGAATACAACATAGCCGGCTCATCGCCGCAAAGCGAATGCTCAGGGGCCGGCTAATGAAAAATGCATCGGTTGGCACCTGTGACATATCATCCTCCCATCCTCACTATAGCCCACGGCTAAATACATACAGTTCCTCTCCACATGTAACCTTTTCCCCGCATTGCGACAGTGTTGGCCCGCAGATCGTCGGTCCATCTCCAAACGGCCATGGGTTGGGCACCTGGGCACGAACCAGGCTTGGGGGGAAACCTGGGCACAACTGTTCAACGATCATGACAATGCTACCTGGGCATGGGGGTTGCATTGAGATCATTTGTGCCCTACGAAAAGTGGTCCTGCTCTCTCGGATTTTCGACATTGCTTCTCAGTGCAGACAGGTCAAAGACGAAGTTGTTCACAGTTGATGCCATTGCCGACTCAGACATACTGCCGGAGGATCAAAAAGGCCCCAACACAACCCCACGCTGCCGAGGATTTAACAACCGTTGTGCCAAGCCCGTGTCGGTACTTCTCCGCCACCGCCGATTTCCGATCTTCTCCATGCGGGGAACAAGTCAATGAACAAGACGTCAGGCCATGAGTACTACCAAACCCCAAGCCCAACCTCCCGCTCGTCCCACCGCCAAACAGGCATCCCCTTTTGCCGAGCCTGCAAGGCCAGTCCTACCCCTCGGCCAAGAAGCCACCCTCTTTCCCACACACCATTTACCCGTCCATCCGGCTAGGGTGATCGTCTGGTAGCCTTGCTGCCCCAATGACGACGTTGTGCCTGAGAGGCCGATGCGTGCCATTATTGGCCATATCAAAGGACTGGAGGGCTGGTGTAGTCTTCGGAGCCCGCTCTGGCGCAGTGAAAACGGAAAGAGGCCTACCCTTGGCAGGTGACGATGCGACGCTGCCATGCCTGGTAATCTATTCTGCCTCATTGTCGATGGCTTGCTCCGCTCGAAAGGACGAGCGCAGACTGGTCAATGGAGGAGGTGACCTGCGGCGAAGGTGGGATCGCGTCTTCCTGCGTTGAGAGCTCCGGTCCTGGTTCCTGGGTGCTCAAGCTCTGCTTTCTCTCAAATCGTATAAGTAGGCGTGAGCCCCTCCCTCTTTCCCTCGACCCTGGATCATCACGAGTGGAATAACCGACGATCAGGGTCTCGAGTTGCTAGTCAGAAGGCAAGCATCTGACAACTCACCTTGAGCTCTACCCACAGCTGAGCCAACAGGCTACAGCCCGCCATGACCATCTCCAGCGTCAAATCGTTGTGGCTGGCGGCGCTCACCAGCCTGGCACCGCTGGTCGCTGCCCTCGGCCAGTCGCCCATTGTCGCCTTTGAGAGCTCTGAGGGGAGCTACCAGATCGCCGGCGGCAATGTCGGGACCGGCCAGATCCGTGTGTCGGCTGATGAATACTGGGGCGTTATCCGCGCTGCTGGCGACTTGGCTGCCGATTTTGGTCGTGTCACTGGAACGAACTATACGCTGAGCAACGGCGAGAGCGGTGCCCAGCCGGCGGCTTATACCTTTGATCCCGTCGATGTCACGAACAACACCCACGTAAGTGAATTATCCTGTCCACTGGAGAGGCCATAGCTGACAACGCTTAGTTCAGCACTACCGCCGAGGAGTCCATCTCAGGCCCCGAGTACTCCGACCCTGACGCCGGCAGCACAGTCATCATCGCCGGCACGATCGGTCGCTCAGAGCTCATTGATCAGCTCATTGAGTCTGGCCTCATAGACGTCAGCGAGGTCGAGGGCGAGTGGGAGGCCTTTGTCAGCCAGCTCGTCGAGAACCCCATCGAGGGCGTCGCTCAGGCTCTTGTCATCGCCGGTAGCGATCCCCGCGGCACCATCTATGGCATCTACGACGTCAGCGAGCAGATTGGCGTCAGCCCGTGGTACTTCTGGGCCGACGTCCCTACGCGCCAGCGGGACAACATCTACGCTCTGCCCGAGCGCAAGGTTCAAAAGACGCCTTCGGTCAAGTACCGCGGCTTCTTCCTGAACGATGAACAGCCTGGTCTGTCCAGCTGGGTCGGGTGAGTCGATATCTCGACTGTAGAAACGAGCAGCTCCATACTAAGTCTGTCCAGCACACAGTGGAACGACACATGGAACGACGCTGCCCCTTACAACCGCCACTTCTACGCCCTCATCGGTGAGGTCCTCCTCCGTCTGCGCGCAAACTACCTCTGGCCCACGCTCTGGGGCAGCATGGTGTACATCGACGACCCATTCAACCAGCCGCTCCTCGACGCCTTTGAGATCGTGCTCGGCGGCTCCCACACTGAGCCCATGATGCGCGCACAGAACGAGTTCCGCACCTTTTACGAGGGTCCCTGGCAGTATGCTGAGAACAATGAGACGATCGACGAGTACTTCCGCTACGGCGTCGAGCGCGCCAAGCCGTATGCACGAAATAGCGTATGGACCATGGCGATGCGCGGCACGGGTGACACGGCTATCGAGGGGAACCTCGGCATTGACGCCATCGTCAGCATGCTCGAGACGCTTGTCGAAAATCAAAGATCCATCATCGAGGAGGGACTCGGGATCGAGTCCGCATCCGAGGTCGACTCGCTTTGGTGCCTGTACAAGGAGGTCCAGTCCTACCAAGAGAGGGGCCTCGTTGTGCCCGAGGACATCACGCTGCTTTGGGCAGACGACAACTGGGGCAACGTCCGCAGGCTGCCGCTCGCCAACGAGACAGACCGCTCGGGCGGCGCTGGCGTGTACTACCACTTCGACTACGTTGGTGACCCGCGCAACTACAAGTGGATCAACACCATCCAGCTCGAGAAGACGGCGGAGCAGATGTACCTGTCATACGAGCGGCACGCGCGCAAGATCTGGATCGTCAACGTCGGCGACTTGAAGCCCAAGGAGATCCCTATCAGCCACTTCTTCGACATCGCCTACGACATTGACCGCTGGGGCGTTGACGGCACGACCGAGTGGATCCGGGCCTGGGTCGAGCGCGACTTTGGCGGCACCCACACGGATGCCATTACCGACATCATGACCCGCTACGGCATGTACGCCGCGCGCCGCAAATACGAGCTGCTCGAGCCGCAGGTCTACTCGGTCATCAACTACGGCGAGGCCGAGGCCGTGCTCGAGCAGTGGGCTGCACTGCGCGAGGATACGCAGGCTGTGTATGATGAGCTTGACGAGGCGTACCAGCCTGCTTTCTTCCAGATGCTGCTTCACCCGGTGTTGGGCGCCGAGATTGTGCACAAGATCCAGATCAACGGCGCTAGGAACCAGCTGTACGCTGGACAGAAGCGCAACTCGGCCAACGACGTGATTCGCGAGTCGGTGGCGCTGATGTACGACGATTCAAACCTCACTCAGCGCTGGAATGAGATGCTGGATGGCAAGTGGGCGCACATGCTCGATCGTAAGTGACCTGCTGCCTGGTGCTTCAAGTGACAGATTACTGACAACTAGTAGAAACCCACCTGGGCTACGACGGCTACTGGCAGCAGCCCATGAGGAACACGCTGCCGGACCTGCGCTACGTCCAGGACGTCTTCCCGTCGCTTGGTGGCCAGTACGGCATTGGTGTCGAGGGCTCCAACGCCAGTATCCAGGGTGACTCCAAGTGGCATGCGCTCTCATCGAGCGGCCTGGAAATGCTGCCCCTGAGCCCCTGGGGTGCTGCCTCCCGGTACATCGACGTTTTCAGCCGCGGCCCGAAGCACTGCAATTGGCAGGCTTCGCCCTGGGAGTCGTATGTCCAGCTGTCGCAGTACAATGGCACCGTCGGTGGCGATAATGGTACCGACACTCGCATCTACCTGACGGTCGACTGGGACAACGCGCCGACGGCGCCTAACAGGACCGAGGTCCTCATCAACATAACCAGCGACTGCCGAGGCTTCGAGCGGTACGCCGGTGCCGAGCCTCGTCTTACGGCCATCGTTGAAAGCGTTTCCGTCCCGGATAACTTCACCGAAGGTTTCGTCGAATCCGACGGCCACGTCGCCTTTGAGGCGTCTCACTACCAGAGCATCTTCGAAGGCGAGAACGGATCACCAGCGCCCTCCAATGGCACGGCGTCCAACTCGACGAGCGTCAGCAGGCGCCAGGAGAGCAACGAGACCGCGCCGGAATACCACACTCTCAAGAATTACGGACGCACGCTCGCCGGTGTTGGTCTCTACCCGCTCAACACTGAAAAGCTCGAGGTGGGCGAGGGTCCGGCTCTCGAGTACAGCGTCTATCTGTTCACGAACCACTCGGCGGCCAACGTGACTGTCTACATGTCTCCGGCGGCCAACTACCTCGGCGACAACAACCCACTGCAGTACGCCATCGCTCTCTTCCCATCGGGCGAGGAGCAGCCTGAGCCGACGGTGGTGACGCCCATCGGGCCCAACGTGGGCTCCAACATGCCCGACGGCTGGGGGCAGGCTGTGGCCAACGCGGTCTGGGGCCTCCAGGGCAACTACACAACCTCGTCGTTTAACGTGACGCAGGAAGGCGCGTACACACTGCGGGTGTGGGCTCTGCTGCCGAACGTGGTGCTGCAGAAGATTGTCATTGACCTCGGCGGCGTGCGCGATTCATACCTCGGGCCTCCGGAGAGCTTCCTCGTGGGAAGAGACACGAGGGGGGAATACAACGGCACGTCTTTTACGACGACGCCAGGGATCATTGGTGGGGTTGATCACAACCGGACGTCGGTGGGCGGTGAGTCCAATGGGTCGCAGGGGTCGGCGAATGGTGCTGGTAGCCTGGCGGTGGGAGGTTTCAGTACTGCTCTGATGGTAATCTTGGCGGTCGCCATGACGATGTGATGGATTTGATGAGTGTGGATGAACTGTTTGACGAGATAATTGAACGATTTATTGGCAGAGATATGTGCCTGGCTCGTGATGTTGAATGACCTGTAAAAGTTAGTCTTCTGATAATATTGTGAATCATGATTCGCTCCACTCGAAGCTTATACAGGAGTCTGGCATGCTGTCAAAGCTTGATGATGGAATGTCAGTGCAACAATTCATGCTTTCTGCGCGGTCAGGAAGAAGGACTGATGTCGAGGTTGTCTCAGCTGCTCGAGTTGAGCTGATCACGAGATAAGGCAGTGAATGATTACCTAAGGCGTTTGTCCGTCAGGTGGGGTACCGTGGGCACTCAAAATCACGTGGATCCAGCGGGACAGCCCACACCAAGGCGCTAAATTGAGTCCCGGTTGCCAGGGCCAACGCCGCTAGTACCCTGGCCGCCCCTGCCCAAAACAAACGTCGTGCGTTTGCCCCTGCAGCCCACAGCACTGGCGAGTGAGCTGCAGCCAAACAGCTTCAGGCCAAAACACCCGACAACCTCGCCAGGACACTCCGTCACTCGTCTCGCATCCTCAACTTCAAGCCCAGGTAAGGCACGGTACATCACATCGACTCAATACTGCGTCTGTTTTCTTCCCCCCTTTTGCTTTCAGGCGCGACGCGAGAAGCATCCTTCTCATGAGTACATATTTGCACATCACGACCTCTTTTTGTTTTTGATCAACTCGTTCCACCATACCACCCACCACCCACCTGGCCGTCGCAGGACTCGAGTCTTACTACGCCATCACTCGACTATCCACAACACGAGACGAGTCCGAGCGACGACCAGAACTTGCTCGAAACACGGCACACGGAATACAAGCACATCGCCTCTCGACAAGATGGTCGTCGACCCTGGTGCCTCCTCCATCAATGTCACAGGTCCGTGAATACTGCCTCGCGGCTCCCCTCCTCGCTGTCTCCCAAACAATGCGCTGACTGTTCTTACTCTACAGTCCGAGTGCGACCTTTCACCATTCGCGAAGCTGCCCAGTTGTACGCCGTCTGACCACCCGAAACTCTTCAACCACACAGCATGCTGACCCAGGCAGGACGCGGACCGATGAGGGCACCCTCTTTCTCGGTGACGGCTCGCTGGCTGCCGCCCCGACGCCCAAGCTCAACACAAGGGGCATTCGACCAGTGATCAAGGTCGTTGATGACCGATGCTTGTGGGTGTATCCCAGACGATCCTCCTCTACGTGGCGCTGACAACCTCTCAGGGTGTTCGATCCCCCAGAAGACAACCCCGTCCAAAGGTTCTCCAGATCCGTCGTCCCAAACGGCAAGAAGGTCAAAGACCAAGTCTTCGCCTTTGACAGGATCTTCGATGACAACGCCACCCAGAACGATGTGTACGAGGCAACAACACGAACCCTCCTTGATAGTGTCCTCGACGGCTACAATGCCACCGTCTTTGCTTACGGCGCCACCGGCTGCGGCAAGACGCACACCATCACCGGTACATCACAGCACCCTGGAATCATCTTCCTGACTATGCAGGAGCTCTTCGAGAAGATCGCCGACCGCAGCCAGGACAAGACCACCGAGATCACACTCTCCTACCTCGAGATCTACAATGAGACCATTCGCGATCTGCTCGTGCCCGGCGGCAGCAAGCAGGGATTGATGCTTCGCGAGGACTCGAACCAGGCTGTCTCCGTGGCCGGTCTGACGAGCCACCACCCCAAGGATGTACAGGAGGTTATGGACATGATCGTCAGGGGTAACGAATTCCGCACTGTTTCGCCAACCGAAGCCAACGCTACCTCGTCGCGATCCCACGCTGTCCTTCAGATCAACGTCGCCCAGAAGGACCGCAACGCCGACGTGAACGAACCTCACACCATGGCCACCCTTAGCATCATCGACTTGGCTGGCAGTGAGCGTGCCAGTGCCACGAAGAACCGAGGAGAGCGCCTGCTCGAAGGCGCCAATATCAACAAATCGCTGCTCGCTCTCGGAAGTTGCATCAACGCCCTTTGCGATCCTCGGAAAAAGAACCACGTACCCTACCGAAACAGCAAGCTTACCCGTCTACTGAAGTTCTCCCTCGGCGGAAACTGCAAGACCGTCATGATTGTCTGCGTCAGCCCTTCGAGTGTGCACTTCGACGAGACGCAGAACACCCTGCGCTACGCCAACCGCGCCAAGAACATCCAGACCAAGGTCACTCGCAACGTCTTCAACGTCAACCGTCACGTCAAGGACTTTTTGGTCAAGATCGACGAGCAGATGGCCCTTATCAATGAACTCAAGGCGCAACAGAAGGACGCCGAACAGGCCTCTTTTGCCAAGTTCCGCAAGCAGCAAGACCGCCGAGACGCCATCGCTCGCGAGGGCATCCAGCGCATCCGTCTTGCTTATGACAACTCTGCAAGCGAGAGGCAGGAGAAGCTTAACAGCATGAAGAAGCTCAGGAACTTCGAGCGCCGCATCAGCTTGCTCTCTAGCTGGCTCGCTTCCTTCGATGCCATTTGCGGCGCTCGTGGTGACGAGGACACCATGCCTTCCAACCTGATTTCTATCCGCAAAACGGCCAACGGCATTCTTTCCGAGCTTCAGCACAGCAGGCATCACATGGTTCAAAAGCTGGATAAATTCAACTGGGAACGCGCTATCGACACCGCCCTTCACCACAGCATTCAGCAACTACCTGGAGAAGGCTCCGCCGACTGCGGTGAGGTGGCGAATCTGTCACGCGAGGTCGAGGTTCTGAAGGCGAGCTTCGGCAGGGAATCGTACCGAGAGGTGTTGGAGTTTGACAAGGCTGGGGATGCTGCTATGGTGCAAGTTCTTCTGACGGCCCAATTTGACATGCTGGCATCGCTTTCCGAGACGCTGGCGATGAAGGAGGAGGAGGCTGTCTCGCATGCCAAGTCCATCATCAACCGGTTGCTCGAAGTTGGGTACACTGCTGCCACCCACGTCGTGAAGCCAGACGGATCTGGCTTGCCCATCGAGAAGTTCTCTCCCAGCAAACGAGGTACACCGAAGCGAAAGAAGGCCGCAGTTGCTAGCATTCAGCCCATCGCTGCGCCTCTGCTGTCTGTAGCTGACGCGCCAGTCCTTGCTCAGCCGCCCTTTGCTTCACCGATGAAGACCTCGCCCCGCAGGCGCAAGCCCATCAACAACGCTCGCAAGGGCGTATCATTCACCCCTGTGAAGAAGAAGGCGGCTTCGCACCGGTCGGTCCGGTGGAGGGATGACGAGTCAGAGGATGGCACCCTAGCCGATTTCGACAAAACACCTAAGAAGTACGAATCGACTCCTGAGCAGAACTCGCCTGACAAGGCCGCTCCTATGCCGCCCATGCCTGCCATGTCCACCCTTCCGATCTACCTGGAGACCACGGAAGAGGAGCCCGAACCTGCCTCCGACTCGAGCCCTTCCCTCGAGCTTCCTGAGACTTCCGCCCTGATGCCGGCCAAGCCTAACAGGTTCCAGGCTGGATTCCTGTCCAAGGGCGCGAGGATCTCTTCTGTAGGCGGAGGATCGCCAACGCTGCCTACGCCGACCTTTTCGATGAAGCTCGCCCCCTCGCCCTCATCATCCGACAGCGGAGACAAGCTGGCTCCGCTTCGGTCGCTGGACGTGTCGCGGTCTTCCAACCTGTCACCTTCTTCCTACGGCTCTAAGATAGCGCGGCTCAGTCCGCCTCGGTGTTCATTTCTCGGCGACGAAAACAACCCCCCCTCCATCGCCTCTGGCCACTCCTCTGACTCCGACTCGTCCAAAATTGACCACCAAAAGCTCCGGAACGCCCTCCATTCTGCCAAAAAGGCGGGGGGCCGTAGAGTGTCCTCCATGTCCGGCACCACATCCGCGTCTGCGAGACGGATCTCTTCCATTGGCCCCATCTCCGAGAGGGCCAGCCACGGCCACCGGGCCTCGCTCAGCTACTCAGGGCCCCTGGCCAGTTCGACGAACGGTATCTCTCGGCACCGCCGAAACAGCACCGAGCGACGCCGGTCGCCCCCCATCGCGTGTTCCCCACCCGACTTTCGCGGTGCATTCACCCAGGGCCAAGCGCGCCGCATGAACTTTGGCAGCACCGTCAAGCTGCCTGGTGCTGAGGGCAGCAGTCCGGGCGATCGGGTGCAGGGCCTCGAGCCAGGCAAGACCAGGCGAATCACTATTGGTGGAATGGGCGCCATGGGTGGTGCCGCCACGAGGGGACGCGATGTCAGCGCTGGTAGGGCTAGTGTTGGCTGGCGATGATTGTGTTTCTTCTGTTGTTTGGATTTCTGCATTTCCTCCATGTCGGCGTAAAGGTTTTCATTGGGCGTCAAGGGGGTTGGACAATGGCACGTCCCGACAGACTGGCTAGATTGCCATGCATGTGCACAAGCTACGGCTTCTGCACGCTCCCAGATTTGGGATGTTTGTATTAGTATGCGCGATTCAGGCATAATGAGACCATGTTCCAGGCTTTGCAGTGTCGAAGAGACGGATGTGCTTCTGTTGCTTTGAATTTTGTTGCCGATTGCTTGGCTTGCGCTCTTGCTACGTATGTTTCTGTCATGTTGTACCGTTCCCCATGGCAGCCCGCGAGCTCCATGTCTTCGAAGAGCTCTCTACGTGTACAAGCTCTAGTCGCTGTGGATGTCAAAATCGCCGCCCTTCTTGCTTCTCCTTACTAACCTTCGATGGAAATATTGGTCCCTCCTCAAGCCTCACTTCACAGCAGCAACACCGCAAACAACCCCGCAGCCAGCACAACAGGCACTTCCCTCCCAACACCCCCACCGCCGCCAGGCGTCTCCGTCTCCGTCTCCCCGGTCGTCTGCTCCGTCCCAGTCGCCGGCTCCCCGCTCGCCGTAGTCGACGCCGTCTCCGAAGCCGTGCTCCCCCCCTCGGCCGTCGTCGTCGCCGCCGCATCAGCGCCCGCTGTGGTCCCGCTGCCGCCCACGGCCTCAGCATCCGGGAACAACGTGTCGCGGCACGTCTCGGGGATACTGGCGGCGTAGGCGCCCTGGTCGGCGGGCGAGCAGTCCTGGATGCAGGAGACCATGAGGCTGCCGAAGAGGGTGGCGCATGTGCATCTGTCTAGGGCGGCGCCCTTTTCGTCGCCGTCGCATTGGGAGGACATGAGGTTGTTTTCGATGCAGGTTGAGACGCAGGGGGGCAGATCTCGTTGGGATGCTGCGAGGAGGGGGAGGGCGAGGAAGGGGAGGATGAAGGGGTGCATTTTCGAGGTGGCGGGATGTTAAGGGATGTCTTGGAGTCGTGGTGTTTGAATTCCGTTGGATAATGGCTTCTTTGAGAGGTTTTGGGATGACGGGATAGAGAAACTGGCAATGAAGCAGTCTACGTGCCTCATTGCCGTCGACGACTCACGCGTATTATACCTCCCAACGCCCAGCCCCTTGCTGCACTGCATCCTTCCCCAGACACCAGATCCCAGCTCACGGCTGCATGGTCGTCACGACTGCTTCACCCACCTTTACGAATCCAATTGGGCCACGCCTCGCTTAATGCCACGAGAGGTGGTGAAGGCTTGTGAGGCTCAAGCAACTGCTAATGTCCGATTTGCCAGCGCCATTCCCCCTCGATCTGATCGGGTCAGCCCTGCCCCGGGGCCACCTCGCACCCCCTGTCGTGGAGGGTTTGCTGCTCAGCCCTAGAACGGGGTTGTGACCTGTGAGAGGAGCCCTCCAACGGCCATGGCGGCTGCGGGGGTTTGGGACTGGTTGGATGGAGGGTGTGGGCTTCCGTTTGGGTGGTCCTTAATTTAGGTAGGTGAAGCTATGAATATCTTGAGCCGTGATGGTGCCAGGTGCTAGAATGATCTGGACAGTTGCTGGCTTCCACATTGTGGGAATGAATGAGCTGAAATTCGGGGCCGCTGGTGAGCTGTGTCGCGACCGAGTCGTTACAGGTTCTCTAAGCATTTATGTGGCTCATAGATGTTCAGGCCTTCGAAGTCGAGAACTGGCAGGTTGCGGTAATGAGTTTAACGATCTCGATGAAAGGGGGTGGCGTCCATTGAGGCTGCAGTTGTCGATGGGACATTGCACCGCTGTGACGAAGTCTTACACTCCGAACTGATTCTGGCCCACGACTTAGAGGGTTGGCCGGGGTCAGGTTGCAAACAAGTTGAACGGTTTCTATTGGGAGGATTAATCCGGGGCTCTTCTAGCCCTGTAGAACGCAGCAGGACAGGAGGATTGGAACGACTGGGGCATTGTTCTCCCATCGCGCTGAGTATCAGTGTCTGGATACAATCCCATTCAAGTACCTTACCTACCTTACCTTACCTTACCATACCTACCAAGGTACCTATATCAAATAGAAGAGACGGACCATGTGCACGCTGAAAGTGATGGAAACAGGGCTGATTTGTAATCGCTGGAGCGGAATGTGAATTCCTAATCCCCCACGATCTACGACCAATCATGGCCGCTGAAGCCTACTGACAGGCCACTGACGTAAGGCTCTTCCACTGTAACTGATGGCTTCTGACACCACAACCTGACATCCTTCCAGAACGCCGGCCGACTTGGACTGCATCTTGTTCGGAGATCAAGAGTTTCAGCTCCATCGGCTAGATCTCCTACTCAGATACCTTACCTGTCGCGTGGACTCTCGAAAGCATGCCGGACCGGCCCATGCCCGCCCCACCATCTTCCGCCCCAGGGCATCATCCCCCGCCTACCAGGGCCTCCAGCAAGGGTAGACCCCCTGGAACGCGCAAGTACACCACCAAAGCATGCCAGGAGTGTCGCCGACGCCGAGCAAAGGTAGTGTGATTGATGCTTTGATACATAGTGATGTACACTGACCTGTACGTAGTGTGATGGTGAAAAACCAACCTGCAGTCGGTGTGAACGTCGAGGCATCGACTGTGCCTACGCAGTCGATGAAGACCATCGTGGAACCGCTCCCAAGTCCTACGTGAGGCTCCTTCAGTCTCGTATCCACCTTCTGGAGCAAGTCATATGGCTTCATTCGATCGATCTCGACGCCTCGGTGGCCCAGTTGATGGCTCAATCCTCGAGCGAAGGTGTCGTCAGCGATATGCCCTCCTCATCATCGTCCGTGTCGGCAGGCATCTCAACCTTTGAGTTCGACAAGCTATGTACCGAATTGGAAGGCGCTCTCATCCTTGACGACTCTGTCGACATTAATTATGATGCAGAGGCCCGATACTTCGGCCCAACAAGCGGGCGGCTCGAGTTCCCCGCTGCCCAAGGTAAGGGTAAACAGACATGGCCATTCATTCCAGTGGTGCTGACGTACCCCAGATGACTCTGAACAGCTTGTCGAGCCAACCGCAAAACAATCGGTCAAGGCAGCCTCCATGCTGGATGCTTTCATCATCGACGACTCTCTCATGCAGTTCCAGGATCTTTACCTACCAGTTCAGACACCGCCAAGTAGTGTTCCCAGGCCTCTTGACGCCTACTACTCAGTTCAGCCTGAGCCCGAGAACGTCACTTCTGATGAGCTTCAATCTCATCTTGTAGACCTCTACTTTACCTGGGACAACCCTTGGCACCAAGTCCTGGATGAGCGACGATTTCGACAGGATATGAAGCGCAATGGAAAGTGCTTCAGTCCCTTACTCTTGAATTCTGTGCTTGCCATGGGGTCTCGCTACTCGGATCGGGTTGATGTTCGATCAGATCCAGCGGATGGAAACACAGCTGGCAAGCCATATCTGAATGTCGCCGAGAAGCTGCTCCAGCATGAGCTTCAACACCCCCGGATTACTACGATACAGTCACTGACAATACTTGGTGTGCTCTACGTCGTGAGTGCCTTACCCTACAAACGCCTCATCATCCCCAGTCGAAGTCGACAGAAATTTGCTGACCTCAATGCAAGGCCATGGGAAAAGATGCGTGTGGCTATCTACACCAAGGCATGGCAAACCGCCTAGCGCTGGACATGGGTCTCAACATTGATCCAATCACCCTTACGGGGTCAGGCAGCATGTCGAACGAGGAGGCCCAACTACGAAGACAACTCTATTGGGCGCTTTACTGTCTGGACAAGCAGACTGCGATAAACACGGGTCGTGTTTGCACCATGCTTGTACGTCTTTTCCTTGGTCCCAGCTTACCAAGTTCTTCAGAAACCATAGACTGAACGATGCGATTTAGGAGTCGCAAGCAGGTGTGAACTATCCCTCGGTGATAGAGCCACCCCCATCAGAACTGGGTCAACCGACTTACAAATGCCATGCTCCTCTGCTTCGGGCACTAAGCACGCAGTCACAAATGCTGGAGAAGATCATGCTGCACCTGTACGCATTCGAAACGACACAAGGCAACAAATTGGGAAGACGAAGCTGACAAGAAGTCTAGGTACTCGCCGAGAAGATCGAACCAGCAACCAAGACGGATAGCTTTCTTTGATTGCTCCCTCCTCGCACTGAAAACATGGTACTACGCCTTACCAGCCGAGCTCAAGGTGGAACGCACAGGCCAGAACAACAATTATCCAGCGGCATACATGCTAGGAATGCTCTATCACACCTCCGTCATCCTTCTAGCAAAACCATTTTTGAAACTTCTTTGCACCAGGACGGCAAATGCCCGCGGGTGCCAAATTGAGCACCCATCACCATCGTCTCAAACATGGGACAGCGAAAAAGAAGCCATGTCCATAAAAGCAAAGACACTATGCGACGAAGCCGCGAAGGAGATCTGTGTCCTCGGAGCCAAGTACCGCGAGGTCTTCGGCAGCTTTCGCAAATGCCCGCCCACGGCGAACCACAGTATTCTCCAGGCCGCTCTCGTCACGCTGCAGACACATACCCTGGAGGACAACCAGGCGAACAAGAGCGGCAAGCTGTCGCTCGACAATTATCTTAGAACCCTCAAGGAGCTATCCCAATCATGGAGCCCGCCTAGACGGTACTGGTCGAGCGTCTCGCGACTCGTGCAGGCTCGGCAAACTGCGGCGAAGGACGCGGCGTCCACGATTCGACCGTTCTCTGTGGATGACAAGGTCACCAGCACTACATCCGGCGAAACTAAAGTCGGCTGTAGTCTGACTGCCGGACAAGAACCAGCGCTCGCTGGTGACGACGTGGACATGATACAAAACTGGATAGGTGCATTCTACGAGGAAGCTGGATTGGAGGGGTACTTGAACCCCGCTACCGACATGGGATACGGCGATCTGTCCATGAATCCTCACATATTCACGGACGTGCTGCAAGATCCTGCCCGTGAGCCAGGCCCAGCGGGCTTCTCGAAGGACAGCCATCAATGATGATACACGAATTGGGTGTTATTGACAGACTCAAGGCTTGTCGAGTGTGGACGAGCAACGACTTCATAATGCTACCTGTACAATGCCTTCTGCCACCAGGTACACCTTTCATTGTCTCCGATATCTCTGACAGGCCTCCCACTGGTCAAGGACAGAATCGTCGAGTTGCCACCGTACAGAGGAATGAATGGTTGTCCATCGGTATTCGGGTCCCCCGTCTTCGCGAAAGCCGTCAGATAAATCTGAAGCCTTTTCGCCATGACGGGCTCAACACCTTCCGCGCCTTCGTTGAAATAGGTGTAAGCGATATCGGTCCCGTGGTACCCGGTACCGACGTCGAACAAGTATCCACGCACAGAGGCGCCAAAGGCCTTGCTGATGTACCTGTTGTTGCAAGTGAACCACGAATCGCCACCGGTAGCCTCTGAGCGTTCGAATTGGGATGTCCAGGCGTAGGTGCTGTCGTATACCTCGGGGTAGATCCTCGTCTTGAGCTCACGAAGCACATCGGGGCTGACGTCTGGGAAAAGGGGCTCGAGCAGGTCGGAGGTGTATTCTTCATCATTCGTGATGAGTGGCGAGGTAAAGATGAATCCCTCGTTCAAGTTGACACCGTGGAAGACCTCGACTGAAGAGTCAAACTTGCCCTCGTTAAGGAGCCTTCCGGGAAGATCAGGAACGATGTCTCCGTCGACTGCGGGTCCCCATCCGAATGTACCCCAGTAGGCTGTCAGGATCGTGATCTGATTGACCTTCCACAAAACGTCGAATGGAACTTCAGACAGCTCTGCAAGGCTGGTGATGTTGGATCCGCTGAAGAACGAGGCCCACCGAAGGACACTGTTGAATCGATCATCTTGCTTGCCGAAACTAGGAAGAGGCTCGAACCCAGGCGACTGCGTAATGGCTCGTTTGAAAGGTGCCCCGCTGGCCGCTCCGTATGCCGTGATTTGGTGCATGATGGAACCCCCGCCAGCCGATTCACCATAGACGGTCACTTGTCGAGGGTCTCCGCCAAACAAGTGGATGTTCTTCTGCACCCATGCAAGAGCAGCGCCTTGGTCTCGGAGTCCAATGTTGGAGATTCCGCCTTGTTGCTGATACAAAGGACCGGATGACCATCCGAAGAGGCCAAGGCGGTAGTTGATAGAAACGTGGATCACTCCGTCTGAACCGTCTTCCTGAGACCTTGCAATGAGACCTGCGGGATCTCCAGCATCATTCTTGTGGCCAACGGTATATCCGCCGCCAACTATCCAGACCATGACAGGAGCTGATCCAAGAGTGAGCTCATGGTTCTCGGTACTAGAAATGTCTACTCACCACCGCCCTCAGTTCGGGTATTCAGTGTTCTCCTCCAGATGTTCCTCGGTACGGTCACATCGAGCAACAGACAATCTTCAGTTGTAGTCGGGCTCGGATCGGTGATGAGCTCCTCAGGATCCGGAGATGAGTTCGCGGGATCCATTTCTCGAAGCTCTGCATATGCAGATCGGAGTTCCTCAAGTGAGGGCTGGCCGGCACTGTACTGCGCCGACAGCCCAAACCACGCTGGAAGAACGGCGGGGCACATTGCGGCTGCGGAACCGTTGTTGATGTTGCGATCAACGGCAGTGACCTCCTCTGGGGCTCCAAAGCGCGGAGCTTCGGCATACTTGATGTTGGAGAATGTGAAGAGTCTTGTGATGTTCTGTGACGAGATGGGGTTAGTCTTGGATATTATGTATGATACTGGGGCCTAGCTCATTCAGAAATGATGCGCATCTGAGAGCTTCTGGACTCCGCTTACGTTGTAAGTTGCTCGGTGGCGACTGTAGCCAAGATCGACCACGGGGAGGTGACTTGCGCATTCTGCTGGAAGGGACGAAGCGACAGATGTGAAGAGTAAGAGAAAGGCTTTGTTATTCTTCATGGTGAAGTTTGAAAGAGGAAGTTGTTTATGCTGCCGATGGAAGATCATCGCGAGAACAGCAACCCAGTTGTGGGCGTTGTATAACTTTAAATCATCGCCATTCCCTACGTCTCAGAGTCTACCGCCCACCACAGTCTATCAATTGATTCATGTTCCGAGACTGCTTACCCGGAGTATGACTGCAGCATGTAGGTATTGAAAGCATGACTGCAGATGGTTGACCAAGTCCATAGATAGAATTATTAGGCTTGATTGGTAGGTTGTCGGTGAACCCGCCTGCCCCCAGAATGATGCGCGATGATTCATGCATTAGCGCTGTCAAGTTCCACATGCAAATTGTGTTTTTCAAGACCAATGTGTTATTGAAGTAGTTACGAGGCAGCTGCTATTTGGCGCTTTGATGGAAGAATATGGACTTGACTGCTTTGACAACGTATGGCTCATCAGCTGTCCATTCAATCCCGATTGTGGCCCACGTCGCATGCATCGCACGTAGTTTCGTTGCCCAGCTTATCTGTCGGTAAATAAGGTACTGCGTTGAAAATTTAACGAGTGTCAAAACAAAGAGAAAGAAGCAGTCGGCGATCAGATCAAGATCAGGAGGACCAAGATCCTCAGAATATGAGGTTTCCCCAAAGAAACGTGGTGCAGTCAGCCCCAAGCTGGAGACTTCACGACAGCCCGTTCCGGATGTTGTCGTACTTGCTGTCGGGGTAGCTTAGCATGTTGTTGATCGACTCTTGTCCACCTGCTCCTCCCAGTGACTGGAAGCTCGCGGAGATTAGACTGCTTTCACCGGTTCTGTCACCGCTTGCCTCCCAAAACATCGATCCACCAAGTCCCTTCTGCTTCAGGTACGACACCTTGTTCTTGATCACGTCGACGGTGTCGTATGAGACGAGCTTGCGGCTCTTGTTATCGTAGCTGTATGAGGCTTGAGCGACATCATCGTAGAGCTCAGTCGCTCCAGGTCGTGGAAGGTCCTTGTAGTCCCAGGCGCCGTTCTCCCAAGACCCTTGTCCGACACCCGTGAAGCGGCGGCCAAGTCCATCGGTGTTTTCGAAAGCACGGCCGTAAATTGGCATCCCCATGACAATCTTTGAGCTCGGAACACCAGCCGCAAGATAGTCTGTAAGGGCGGCATCGGTGGAAAACGGCGTCGCAGCCGGGTTACCTGGGTTGGGATAGAGGTTGGCCTGGTGCCCAGCGTTTGAATCCCAGGAGCCAGCATAGTCGTATGCCATGAGATAGATCTTGTCAACTACGGCTGAGATTGCTCGGAGATTAAGAATCCTATAGTGACTGGGTCCGGCTGGCGCAGCAATCGTGAGTAGGAAGCGATATCCAGGGGCGTGTTTGGCGGCATATGCGTCAAGCTCATCTCGCACAGTTTGAAGCAGCAGGATGAAGTTCGCAGCCTGGGTAGCATCCGCGGGATACTCCCAGTCGATATCAATGCCGTCAAACCCCCAATCCTTCATGAAAGTCACCGAAGACTTGGCGAAGAGCTTCCTGCCGGCCTCGGTGCTCGCAGCAGCGGGGAAGTTGGTGGACCAAGTCCAGCCTCCGATGCTGAGCAGGGTCTTCATCCGACGATGAGTCTTCTTGAGGATGAATAGCTGTTTGACGCAGCCGTATGCGTTGGTCCCGACATCATTCCATGCTGAGCGTTCCGATGTATCAGAAGACCAAGCTCGTTAGAAAGCGATTAAGGTTCACTCACAGTCTGTGGGGTATCTTTTGTCCAGATCCGCGTAAGCATCTCCAGTGATCCTGAATTCGTAATTAGTAACCTGTCTAGCCATCAAAGACAAGACAATCTTACACCTCTCCGGATGCTCGAAGGTTGAGGAAGGCGTAGAGAACCTGCGTGATCTGTGAAGCTGGGAGGTTCTGAGGCTGGTAGTTCCGTCCGTAGATCGCCCTGTGCTCGATGATTAGGCCAGACTCCAAGTTCATCTCGCAGAAAAAAAGACTGGACCGTCTTACCAGTTAGGAAAATAGACGGCATTTTGATACCCACCTGCGGCCCTGGAAGCCACCGCCGTTACCGGGGAGCTCTTGACAATGGTGGCGGTCAGAGCCAGGTTGACGAGGAACTGAGAGAAGATCATGTTGCGGGTTGGAAGTGCTCGATACAGCAGGTAATTAGCCAGTAGTTTGATGATTAGATGACTTGGAAGCTGGTTCGATGCCTATAAATCGTTGCTCTCGTTTCAGGCGAACCCGAAGCCCTATTTATCACGTCTAAGGAGCTGCCTCAGGAGCTGCCTCTTGGTTTCGATACTTCGACCCCATTGCTAGGTTCTCGAACATGTCGAGATCCCTTCCAATTGCCATCAAGAGACATCTTCCCAAGCGGAGGAACGTTACGGCGTCGAATGAGCGGTATTCGTGCAGATTCCAACTAGGTGAAGAGCAATGAAAGGGGTCTAGTGTTTGATGAGGATGAATTGTGCACAGCGAGACGTTCCATTGTAAGTGATCGATCGTGACATGTGCCATTTCCCATATGATCGATTTCTCTCCCACAGCTGATCGTTTCTTCATTGGATAGGTCACATCCTAGTTCTGGTGCTCGGCGTAGGGGTGAGAAGCGCGGGGCTAATGCAGGTGCTCGACACTGAGTTGCGTCCGAATCCTACGGGTCGCCCCGGAATTGTACCAGTCAATCCTTTCGTAGTCTAGCAATTCGCTCAGTCTCGAACGCTGGGGTCACAAGGACGCTGAGATTGGCAGCCTTCAGTTGAGAACACACCGAAACAGAGCCGAATACTACCCTCCCAAGCACTTGGACGACGCTCGGCGTCAAGTCTGTACGACATTTGCATGGTGACCACAGAGGGAGGCGATATTCAATGGCGGGATCGTCATCAAGATAGAAAGTTTGAAGAGAGCACTGGTTGGTCACAGCCATGTAATATCATGGGTTGTTCGGGGGCTGGTAGTCCGGCCCTATGGGGAAGGTCGATTGTCTGATGGACCAACGAGCACGCCACACGGCAGTACATACTGCGGCCGTATCTCGCTTGTCATGGCTTGTCGGCAATCTGGACGGCATGATCCCATCTCATGCTTCTCAGCGAATGCCCGGGATCAGTCCCTAGAGGTCAAGCGGCTAGATTGGGTGCCAAAGTGAAGGCATGTCGAAAGTGCAACGTTGTAGAAGGTGGTTCGCATTCTCAGGGGCTACTTGATGCGGGATCGACTTATCCTTTGAGATTTCAAGATCCCCAGTCAAGGCGGCCGAGGCAGATCTCACCACTCCAACCCTGGTGCCTCCTCCATGCGACAATGACACGTGCAACGCCCAGGGTTTGGATCCGGCCGAACGGAGTCTTCGCAACCCCCTCTCTGGGATACAACTCTGAAATTTTGGGGGACCATGTTCCTGGATTTCAGTGCCGGAACGTTCCCTCGACCTCAAAGCCAAAATCCTTTGCCTTTGAAGGTCTGTCCACAACGCCATCTGTGCCTGGAGAGTCTCATGCAACGGAGACAGCCTCGCCTACGGAGACTTGCATCCGCTGCTCGTCGTCTTTGCCCAGCGTGACGACAGGTTGCTTATCGCTGTGTTGCATTCTTGGCTGGGATGATCCAGCTGTCTGCGACACCGTACCTTGCCATTCCGAGGGCCATATTGCCCTCCTCAACCCAGGCGCTGAGGTCGCGGAGAGCTTGCTCGTAGATACCAGTAACTTCAACGAGTTGCCAAGCCTTTGTATCGTAGGGAGGGGCCCATGAAGTGATCGCAAGGTCGTCGTACCAGATGCGGTAGTTGCACATGCGCGGGGCTCAAGCAAATGCTACGCCTTGGAGCGACACCAGGTTGCGTGCCGCGGGAGGCGTTGGCGATCAAAAGGTTGTTGATGGCAATGATCTTTTCAGTCGTATTCCCCGTATGGCTTCCACCGCCGCTTGTGTAGGTGGAAATGGCCAGAGTGATGCTAAGGACAAGCTGTGGCTGTGGGTAGACGGGATTGCCGTCGACGTCGCGGAAAGGGTCGAAGCCGTACAAGCCGCTACGCGCTGGCAACTGAGGGCGATGAACAGCGTACAGAGCAATAAGAAGCCTGTTGTCTATCTGCAGATGCGTACCTGCGCCGCTGTTGTCAGGGAGGATAGCTGGGTTGCTGACTTGAAGAGTGATATTGTGCTGAACGGCTCGAGAGTAGCCTGCAACGTATCAAGACGCTCATCCTCGTCGTTGTGCGCGTTGAAATCTGGACCGGCGGTGCTGAAATCTGTTGTTCATCCGACCCAAGAGATGACTCGGGTGAGGTGCCCTCCGTATTCCGTTTGACTTCCGTGATGCTAGCATGAAGGTTGACCAGCGCATCGCGAAGAATGTCTCCGAAGTGCGACTTCTCAGTTCCGAGATGACCAATCTGGGTCCAGAAGTCGTCGATGCAAGTCGGTCATTCCCTTTTACTGCCAGCGCCATCTGAAGGAGCTATCCAGTGTCTTTCAGGTCACTAGCTCAGCAGTCAGAGAAAAAATCAAGCGAGGCGACTCGTGCCGGAAAGAGGTAGAGATGCTGAGAGTCACTCGAGGGCTTCAATGCTCGCCTCGCTCCTGCTGCCGTTGCTGCCTGGGGATAGTCCAGGGCAGCCATGAGGCAAATTGACCATCAGTAAGCTCGGCTATACGATCGAGAAGATGCTCTTCCCAGCCATCGAGAAACCAAAACGGCTTCGTCCTCAGAAGTACCGCAAAGTGTGCCAGAATCAAAAGAGCCACGCGTTCTTTTCGCTGTAGACAGGCCCGAAAACTGTCGTCCATGCGATACAGCCAGCCGAATATGATCTTGTTCGCCTGCTCGCCGTCGTAAACATCATCGCCGCGTCCGTACGTCGCGTCGTATATGACTTCCAGTCCGTCGACTGTCTGATCATAGACAGCAAAGTTGGGACTATCCTGTGAGCTGACCAACTCCCGCAGCTCCTCAAAGGGGCCGACCCAGTCTATCCGTGGAAATCCATGGCACAGATAGGTCGGCCGAGTATCGGCAGGGAAGTGGCTCGCCGGCCCGAAGGGTGCCATAAGTCCAGAGAAGAGCGTCTTGTGTTGGTATGACTCTCGCAAGAGCCTGGTGCCTGTGATTAGAGGCGGCCGCAGCTGAGACTGATCTTCGCCGACGGCGCAAGCGAAGAGGTCGTTGGGACCTGATGGACCTGCGGCGTAGCTGCAGTAGCTGACCAGGAGGGATGCCAGGTAGATGGCGCCGCAGTTGGATTCGTCACAGTTTGGTAGTGCTCGAGCGACTTCTGCCAGGCCCGACGAGACGTGGGTTCTGGCGACGGACACGTAAAACGCTTGCCGGTCAGGATCCTGGGGGTTTGAGTAGGCCAGATGAAACCCGGCCAGACCCATAGCGAGGTGAAGCACGAAGTGGTGGACCAGGCCGACCTTCAAGGCGTTGCGTGCCCACGCTTCGCCCCAGGGATCCGTAGGTGTGTCCCCGAGACTGGTAGCGGTGTGCATGGTGAAATGAAGCAGTAGCTCAGCGTCTGTGACGTTGAGAGAACAAGAAGAAGACGCTGCCTCGACCGCGGGGCTTTCGGGCGTGGACACGTGAGTGACAGGGCTGACACTTTGCTCAGAGGCGGACAATGACACCCCTGACGGCCCTGTGCCACCCCAATCTTTCCGCGGTCTTCCACGTCCGCGCCGGTGGACGATTGACGTCTGGGACAGAGGGATCCCTCCGGCGGGAGATGCCAAGACGGGCGGCGACCCGGAGGCAGCGCATGCTGCAGATGTCAAGTCGCATGGGATGCAGAATCGTATGCAGTTGGCGCACTGCGGTTTCTGCTCATCGCACTGCACGCATAAGTCAGTGAGCGGCGTGTGGAGAAGGAGCCCGGGAGCATGAACCTTGACTTTTCGTCTCTTGCAGTTGAGGCATCCATTCCTGGTTCTGCGATGCGGTCTTCTCACGGCTCGTTGATCATCGTTTGTTGTGAGATCTTCGTGATGCATTATCGTGGCAGCCAGCTGTCGAATTGAACGAGTCATGAAGTCATGGCGTTTTTAGGTGCATTCGATGGCTCCCATGAAGAATGTGCGTATGATTTGCTGGGCGATCAATGTGATATTGATGTACTTTCTTCACCAAGACCTTCAATGGACAGTGGTGAAGCTAAGGGAACCATGAGGCACGATGGGATGGCCAGCTCCACCCACATCATCTTGTTTTCTCGTTTGTCAGCGCAGCCTCAAATGTGGCCAAGTCGCCAAGCCACGCGAGGCTGGTGGACACTCTGAGCACCTCCCGTCGGACACATTCACTCGGGTTGTTTTGCTGCGCCTCGGTGGGGGTTGAGGTCTTGAATCAACAAGGAGGCTCATGATCATGAAAATGATATTGTCGAGGCAGGTAAATCTGATTAAGTCTTCATCGCATCTGAACGGTCAGCACTCGGCGATTCCAGGCCGTCCATGTAGCTACCTAGCATCAGTACCACTGAACTCCAAGGTAATCCAAATTGATCCGCCCAAGCAATGCCAAAGCCAAAGCCAAAGCCAAAGCCATCGGCACTCATGTTCTCTAGTTCAATTTCGCACTGCAGCCCAATAAGCTTATAAGTAGGCTTAATTACCTTGATTCGTTGGAAAGCTGCTCATTTTGATCAGGCCATCTCTGGATCATTCACCACACGTGTCCTTTTCCGCGCCTCAAGGTGTTGGGCATCTCGCGGAGCTGCTTTTCCGAATCCCAATCTCCTCATTAATAATCGTGAAACCCATGCAAAATGACTGTTTTCCGTGACCCCATGCATTTGAGTTTTGTCTCGATTTAGCCTGAGTTGCAGGCACATGCAGCGGAACAGGCATTGCCTCCGTGCACTGGTCCAGTACCATGGCGATATTTCACCTGCTGGCCTGCCCGGGCCCATACACGTCTTCTTGCGATCTTCATGTACGCCTGATTGAGACGGAGGCCGCAAATCGGAAATAGCTGGACCCATTTGAACCCCGAGCCGAACTCTCCTGCGTCGGCGATGACCTCCTCCACGGCGACAGGTCGTCGAACCGGCCGACTTTATTGGTGGGTGGCATTTCGAGGATCGTCGTGAGCCTCTTCTTGGCGCAATCTTTGCAGCTGAGTCGATTGGACACTGCCAAGAGGCGCAGTTGGCCTTCGCGCAGGGCAAAAGGCGCGATTGATTGAAATGGCCGACGGGGCGTGAAGAATGGGGTCTGCGGACGGCACATTATGGACAGCCATGGAGGAATTCATGCCGAGATGGTTGAGACCAGACGTGGAAGGACTTTGGAAGCTTGGCTGTGATGCCAGTCCGCTCTTGGACAACACGGCGAGGCTTTCAAGCGGATGAGCTGTGCTCCGGGCTCATCAAGCATCGCTCCAAGCTCTAACTAACCCTCATCATGTACAATGGCTCACGCCAACAACGTCTGGCACATTGGTCGACGCCTCGTTCAGGGCTGTCACCAGTGGTCTGGACCCCAAAATCTGATCCCGGCGAGGCAAGTGGACGGAATGGCAACGTGATGGCTGGACGAACACCGATCTGGGTTGCCTCCAAGTCCTTTGCCTATGTGCATCCTGTCGACAGGGAGTTTTTCCGTCGAACAGAACATGTTCAAGGGCAAGCCACCACGCCGTATCAGGAAGACAGGCGTAACGAGTGCCTGTTGCTTGCGTGAGCCACCTATGAAGAAGTCCCTCTCATCACTGTTGTCACGCGCCTGACAGAGCGTGCAAGGGGGCCACCGTCAATGTGTTCATCAGTTGGTCATTTTGTGAGGGGAACGAGTCGCAGGTGGGTGTACCTGTCACCCAACCATCGTGTGCAAAAGCCAATCTTAGCTTTCACCACGTTCATCCCTGTTCTTTTCGACGGGCGCGATCCTCCCGCAGTGCCCCCCCCCCCAGCCGTTCTTGTTTTTCCCTTCTCCTCCTCCTCCTCTCCTCCACTTCTCCGCATATCCACTAGGTCGGTGGTTGATCAAACTGTCTGTCGACCTTTCGCTCATCTGGCAGGTTGTGAATGAGCATGTTCAGTGTCGTTTTCCCGTGTCTCATCATGACTTCTTCTATCCGATGAAGCGAATCGCCCCTCTAGACTCGTAAAATCTTGCCAAGTCGTCATCTTCTGATACCCATATTCTGTCAGCTCGTAACTCCGGCTCCTGATCCCCATGCCACCAAGATCCCCACTCCCACCTCACAGGCAACACCAACGTGGTCGGTGAAGACACACACCCAGCTGCACAGCGTGGCCAACCATGAGACACAGGGCTCACAGGGGTGGATGGTCTCAATCTCGGCGGGCTTTACCAGATGCAGTCGGCGTACCGCTGATGGCAAATCTCAAGCCCCATGCACGCCCTGCACGTCGACAACAGGAGTCACAGGCGGACCAAGTGGGCCAACACGAGGGCCAAGTTCACTCAAGCACTTCCAAGATGAATCAAGCTCAATCCAAGATCAAATAAGCTCTTTGTTAAGCTTCCGTACATGATCCCCGCTGCACCAGCTAACAAGGCCTTTACGAATAAGCTTATCTCCTCTTCTTGTTTCACCCCGTCGCCCCAGTCCTTGTTCTGCCCTCTGCCTTTCTCGCGGGGGAAATGACTGGCGCACAGCTGTGCTGTCTTACATCCAAAGCCTGTCATAATAGTCTGGTCTGGTCCTCCTTGGCCTGCAGGCAGCTAACAGAAGGGTCTGCCGAGTCCTCACCCATGTGTCACCTAAGATTTGTCCAGGCCATCATGATCCGGGCTCCTGGCCACTGCTTCCACGCTTGTAGCTGTCGCTCGCCCCCCGGCCTTCGCTGCTAACTATGAAGAAGTCCGTCTGGGACCATAGACAGGCCGCTATCCAAGCCGGACAGTGTCTCCCTCCCCTGGAGACCCCCGGCCTTGGCCAATACCAACGTGCTGTGCTCTGGGCTGGTCGCCTTGGCATCCCCTCCAGCATCTTCCCGTCAGCAGGACGCGAAATGCCAAGCACGTCGCACCGCCGCTGGACGAGGGGTGGTAAGGATCATCTGCCGCACCAGTAGTCCCCCGCAGGAGTAGCCAAGGAGACGCCATGCTGCGATCCGAATGGTGGAAAATACTCATGGAAAATTCACCGTCCGTCTACTCGGATTGCGGCTCGATTGTCTGGGGTTGATTCTTGGGGGGCCAGTGGATGTGGGGGGGGGGAGGAGGCTGGGCTGGCACTGGTGATGATCACTCATGTTGCCCTTGTTGGGCCAGATGCTCCCAGGCGATGCGACACCATGCCTGAAGCCCGACTATTTTAGATGTGGAGAGTTGCCCCAGGTTCCCCAAGAAGATCTCTCTTCATCCCATCTGGCAGACAGGCGCCCTGAATCATATATCAAGGACAGCCCCTCCCCTCGATCTTGGGTGCCATTCCTCTCTTCTCCTCCACCGCCCTCCAACAACCCACCGGTCTTCCTTCCCCCTGCAACCCTCGCAAGGCCCAGACAAGGATAGACAGATCGTCATTCCATCCACGGTCGACAACTCGATACGCCATCTCTAGCGGCAGCGTCAAGACATACACTCGCCCAACATGGTTGTCTCCATCCTCAAGAAGATCGTCCACAATGAGGCGATGCAGAACGATCCCCATGAGATCTACTCATGGAGAGTTCTCGCCCTCGCCTGCTCGGCCTGTTTCGGTGCCATGTCCTTTGGCTGGGATAGTTCCGTCATTGGCGGTATTGTTGTCATGAAGCCTTTCCAGGAGTAAGCATCATCAAGTTGTCGACGTGAGGGTCTCCCTAGCTAACCATCTTGTAGGGACTACGGCCTGATTGATGGTGTCACCAGCAACGTCAAGGACGCAAACTTGGCCGCCAACATCGTCTCGACCCTTCAGGCCGGATGTTTCGTCGGTGCCCTCGCCGCCTCTCCCATTACCGACAGGTGGGGTCGCAAGAAGGCTCTCCTCGGAACCTCTCTCATCATCTGCCTCGGTGTCGTCATGCAGGCTGCTTCTCTCGGTCACCTCGCCCCCATCTTCGTCGGTCGCTTCATCGCCGGTCTCGGTGTCGGTGCCGCCTCCTCTGTCAACCCTCTGTACATCTCTGAAAACGCTCCCCGTTCCATTCGTGGTCTCCTCACCGGTCTCTATCAGCTCTTCATCGTCACGGGCATGATGATCGCCTTCTGGGTCAACTACGGTGCCGCCCTTCACGCTACCGGAAAGACCATGTACATCATCCCCCTCACGCTTCAGGGTCTCCCATCTCTGCTCCTGTTCATCTGCATGCTGTTCGCCCCCGAGTCCCCTCGATGGCTGGCGCGCATGGACCGTTGGGAGGAGGCCAAGTCCACTCTTGCCAAGCTCCGCAACCTTCCCGAGACTCACTCTTACGTCGACGAGGAGTTCCGTGAGATCCAGGAGCAGCTTGAGCACGAGCGCATCATTGCCGGTGACGCTACTTTCGGTAACCTCATGCGTGAGATGTGGACCATCAAGGGCAACCGCAACCGTGCCTTGATTTCCGTTGTTCTCATGATTTGCCAGGTCAGCCATCTTTCTCGCGCTTGTTTGTATGTTCACGACTGATAAACGATGTAGCAAATGACCGGTACCAACGCCATCAACACCTACGCTCCCGTCATCTTCAAGAACCTTGGTCTCAAGGGTACCACAGTCCCTCTTCTCGGCACCGGTATTTACGGTATCGTCAAGGTCCTTGCTTGCATTGCCTTCCTCCTCTTCGCTGCCGACTCCCTCGGTCGTCGCAAGTCTCTCCTCTGGACCGCCATCGCTCAGGGTCTCTGCATGTTCTACATTGGTCTTTACGTCCGCATCTCTCCTCCCAAGGCGGGTGAGGATGTGCCTCCTCAAGGCTACATGGCCCTCGTCGCCATCTTCCTCTTCGCTGCCTTCTTCCAGTTCGGCTGGGGACGTGAGTCACATCCTTTCAGAGCCTCTCATTCTTCTCGTGCTAACATACTTTGCAGCTGCCTGCTGGATTTACGTCTCCGAGATTCCTTCCGCTCGCCTCCGTTCCATGAACGTCGCTCTGGCCGCCGCCACCCAGTGGCTGTTCAACTTTGTTGTGGCCAGGAGTGTCCCCGTCATGCTGGCGACCGTCGGCAGGGCAGGTTACGGCACGTACATGATCTTCGGATCGTTCGCCTTCTCCATGTTCTTCTTCGTCTGGTTCTTCGTCCCCGAGACCAAAGGTCTCTCCCTCGAGCGCATGGACGACCTGTTCGGCGTCACCGAGATTGGCAAGAAGTCCACCGACAGCCTCAACGAGCACGACAGCAAGAACGGCACCGAGGTTCAGATTGATGAGCCCTACGCGCCCAGCCGCAACGACAAGGTCTAAGCGCCGCCCGGAGGCGCTCTTTGTTATGCGAGAGATTATGTTGGCGAGACGAGTGTGATACCTATACATTGCTTTGCGCGCAGAGACGACATGTTGATAAGATTTGGATAGCGAATCGAGTTTGAGCATCTTTGACTATATTTGAGACTTGAATGTGGTGACATGGCATGCTGTGATGTGCGCAAATCCAAGCCTGCAGTGTTATTGTCACTCTGCACTCGACGTGAACATTCAGTTGTACAAATATTGGCAGCTCATTCCGTGGACGGCACAACTTCCATATGGCCCAGATCTTCCCGTAGTCGCCCTGCTTCAACCTCAATCTCAGTAGCATCCAAAAGCACGTACAGCATGCGTGCCCAATTATCCCTGCGATTGATCCATTGATGCATGGTCCCCCGCTAGATCAGCACGTCTCCCTCCTTCATTATCCTCGTCTCGCCAGAATCTAAGAGACACTCCATCTCGCCGATGAGCAGCACGGCATAGTCACAGCTGACCGTCCTATGCATGGGAGACACCCCTTTCGGCGGGTAATCGACACATCGCAGGACAGATCCTCCCCGTTTGACTAGCGAGGTCTGATGTCGATGTTTGTGCGCCTCAGTGAATTCGGAAAGATCTTGGTCTCGGTTCAGGGGAACAGGCGAGGAAGAGGTGGTGTATGCCAGGGCGAAACCGGCAGGCTCTGTCTTTGATCCGACGGCCCAGAAAGGGACATTTTCTACCAGCGAGTCTGAATATACCGCCTGGCCATTCTTATTATGGATCGTGATGTATCGGCAAGGACGAGGGAGTGGGTTGGAGAAGTTATCCCTGTCTGAGACGGTCATTGTGGCGGAGTTGAATGAACGGCGCCCTTGTCGATTCAATCGATGCAGACAACGTTTTGGTCCTGTTGCGTGAAAGAGTCGGGGGAGATATCGAGCTTTCGGAGGGACAGGCCGATGGCTCGGACCCGTTGCGTGCTGCCGGGCTGTATGCGGGCCGGCCCCCGAGAACCCCGGGCCGACCGTTTCGCGAGTGACCAGTTGACGGGCCGGAACTATCGACCACTATTGACATGCACGAAAAACAGCCACTTGTAATCAGTATGTGCAGTCAATTTAAGATTTCGAGGCTGATTCCGGACTCAGACTCGGACTCGGTGAAGAGTCTCGGCATTCTCCAGTGGAGGACATTGTCACGAGATCCGTCAGCTCCCGCAACCTGGTGGACAAGGACACTCAGACCCGACAAGGTAATGATATAATTCAGCTTGAACCCAGGCATATATCAGAATACAAGTTCAATTGTTCATTATTCATAGCACTATTTCACATGCTCGCTGACTTCCAAACATATTCGCCATGTTCGACATCCCCACTGACTCTCCGTTTCTGGAGAACTTGCCGTATGGGATCTTCAGCACGACAGATAAGGTGCGACCTGTCTTTCCCACCATGTTTACAGATGTCTCACCGGCGTATTGACTACGAAAAGGACCAGAAACGTGTCGGCGTCGCTGTAGGCGAACACATACTAGACCTATCTGTGCTGGAGGACACATCGTGTCTGGACTCAGTTCTGCCCCAGTCGCGGAATGTCTCGAATGAGAAATCAACCTTCCGGCACGATAGCCTGGATCGGCTCGCTTGTCTGCCATTAGAAACCAGAAAGCATTTGCGCCTTATCCTCATAGACCTGCTTACGAACAGCGGGTCGTCTCTCTGCCAAGAAATATCCGTGAGAACAGCGGCATTCGTCCACAGCCAGGACGCGACCATGCACTCGCCTTTTCGCATTGGCAACTTTACAGACTTCATGTGCTCAGATGTACATGTCGAAAACGTATGAAGGCTCCATCAATTCCATGTCATTCTATTGCTCTCGAGTGATCGGCAACTCTGACGAGATGAGTACAGTGCAGCCGAATCGCCGGAGCGTCGGTACCATCTGCTCATTTTGCCATGCCTCTGGCATACCACGCACGAGCGACGTCTGTAGCCATTGACTCGGAGATACATCGCCCCCGTGGGATGATTCACCAGCAAGGTTCCGACTCCTTCGTGTTCCAGGAAAGTCAAAAGATGGACTACGAAGCTGAGCTCGGCATCTTCGTGTCTCGACCACTGCCTGTTGGAAAAACCATCACGGCAAACGAAGCTGAGAATCACATCTTTGGCTTTGTCATTCTGAACGACTGGTCGGCAAGAGACGTTCAGTCCTCCGAGATGACGCCTCTCGGACCGTTTAACGGCAAAGCGTTCGGAACCAGCATATCGCCATGGGTTGTCACCATTGAAGCCCTGCAGACAGCTCGAAGCAAATCTCATTCTGCGGACTTGAGAATCTGGGGCTCAACTGGCGCACCTCACCTACGACATGAAAAGGAGGAAGCCACGTGGGATATTGACCTTGAGGTTTCCGTCCTCAGTAAGCCGGCACCGTCTCGACCTGAACACTACGGTTTCCGCCAAGACTGATATCAAATAGGACCCAAGAATGATACCACTGTAGAGCTTTGGAAAGTGTCTCCAACCTTCGAGATCTTCGATGGTCACCAGGCCAGATGCTAGCCCACTTGGCCTCATGAGGCTGCGGACTCGATATCGGGGATCTCGTCGGAACCGGCACCATATCATCTCCAGTGAGTACAATGTTATTGCAGCTGTCTCGTCAGATGCATCCAGACGAAAGAAAGGAAAGCATTATTCATCTCTCAACAGAACGATTCAAAGACATTGCGAACACTGGGCTGCTTGATAGAGATCACCGATGGAGGCAAAGTCGCTGCAGGCGAGATCGAAGGGGAGAGGCTCGATATCCTCCTCGATGGAGACATCGTCGTGATGAAAGCTAACGCTGGTCAGAGGTCTCTTGGATTTGGAACTCTACGTACGCAGCTTCTAACGCCCCTGTAGCTGGCATAACCGCTCCGCAATCACTTCATATAGCATCCTAGTGCTTTGATGTCATTCATCCAGACGGAGTCAACAACGCCCTCACTAGTGTCAGAGTTAATTAGCCAAGTACGGTAAAAGAAGCCCTGGCTGCCATATGAGATTCGATACTGATTCAAGTGCATTGGACTGTCCTTGGCTGCCAGTCGTCGCGGCTAGAATAGTTCACTGGCCCCTACCTTACGTACAGTAGTAATACTATGTCACTAACAGGCTTGATTGTTGCGAGGGTTCTATTGAGCAATCTTCCAAGTCGACATCTACAGCATGCCTATGTTGTAGTCGTAGTCTTCCTGGGGGTAAATCCCGGTTCCAAATATCTCGGTCAGAGATCTGAGGTCTTGGTTCCATCACAAGGACCCCGTCCTCATTTGGGCCGAACTATCATCCAGAAAGTCGACTAGGCCTGGCCCCGCGGCATCGTGGCTGTCGTGTTGGCCCTGGTCAAAACTGTCTGTGGTCGTCATTCGCTGTGTCTCGCGACTGTCCCCAACGGCCGCCGATGAATCCAGGCCTTGGGTTCCATTGGCGATGCTCATATTGCTCACAGGGTTGGTATGCTCCAGCGCGAGAAGTCGACGCATCTGAATAGCAGCACAGACGTAAGCCCGGCAGGTTTCGCCGCCCTATCACTGCTCCTCGTCATCTTCTACGTCCCTGAAACACTATTCCCGCGTTCGACGGCCCAACTCGGTGGTATCGTCTATGTCACCGACGCCTACGGCACATATCACACCTTTGCTTCGCCCGAAGAGGCTCTCGCAGCCGGTTTCGACGTTGCCCAGGGCGAAACGTACACGAATGCCACAAACGAGGTTTCTTACCGCCGCCAATTCGCCCCAATATCCGTGCAAAAGTCGCCCCTCTTCAAGTTCCTCAACGCCTACAAGGAAACTTTCACCTGCCTTCTCATTCCCGGCGTATTCTGGGCCCTCCTCTTCACCAGCTTCGTCTTCGGCGGCATTGTAGCCCTCAACCTGACCTACGCTGCGCGCCTCGAGCTGGAGCCCTGGCACTTCTCCCCGTCCACAGTCGGAACAGTCCAAGCCGGCGCCGCCATCGGAGCCGCTCTCGGCCTCGCAGTCGGCGAGATGGCAGAGCCTATAAGCCGCTTCTTCACCCGCAGGAACGGCGGCAACCGAGAGCCCGAGCACGTCCTACCAAACTTCATCGTGCCTTCGACGATGACGTTCCTCGGCCTTGCTCTATATGGCGTCATGGCGGGACATCCGCATCAGTACAGCTGGGTCGGCGTCCACGTTGCGTTTGGGCTTTTCTACTTTGGCTTCTGTGGTATTTCTGCCCTTTCTGGTGTCTGGCTTGGCGAGTTGCTTCCTCAAATGTCCGGCCCGGCCATCGTGCTGGTGTGTGGTGAACGAAACGCCGTCTCGTTTGGATACAGCAGTTCATTCCCCAGCTGGATTGAGCAAATCGGCTTCATGCAGACTTATCATGTTTGGTGGGATCATCCTCGGTCTTGGGTCCTTGTAGATTCCGTTGTTTTTGGTCAACAAGCGGATCCGCAGGGTCATGTCTGGGATTTCCTGGATGCGCTGATGGTTGGTGAACGAGCTAGCGCTGTTGATGGATGTTGATATTTTGTTGATAAGAATGAGTCTAGCTATGGAATAGCCTTTCGGGAATGAGGGAAGCTGCTTCGGGAGGGCGACTTCGGCCGGAGTGTCTTGCTTGATGAAAGGTAACAGGGTCTTCAGAGACCTTACGAGAAGAGAGTCACTCTTCCCGAGGTTATTACAAAACACCGTACACGTTCACTGTCACTTGCTAGATTGCCTGATTCGAGGTGGCTGGTATTGAGACACCCCAGCGTAGAGAGAAGGATACCGCGTATCCAAAACGTGTGTAGAGATAAAAACGTGTGTAATGAAGTAATTTGACTATTATTATCGCTGTTTGTACGCCAACCCATCGCTAAAGTCCCATGCAAATCCAGTTCAATGCAAATCGCGCCCCCAAATCATGCAGTTCATTCAATGCCAGTAATCACCACGCCCGAGCAGTCCGTATCAGTCCCTTAGAGACCGCACTTGCTCTTGTCAACCTGCTTAGTGTTGGCATTGACACGACCCAGCTTCACAGCCTGTCCACCAGTCAGGGCGTTCATGGCGTCAAGGGCAATGTTGAAACCGGCGGCCGCGTGGTCGATGGCAAGGATGTTGATGGTGCGTCCGTTGTAGCTGAGCTCCCAGCAGGTGCCGCACTGCGCAATGTCAGTCAGATATTCGGATGAGACTCGAGTACTCATAGGCTATCACTCACGTTGGGCGAGTTCCAGCCGGCGACGGCGGGAACGCCGCCGATGTAGGGGAACTTCTTGACCTGCTTCTGGGTCTGCCAGCCGTAGCGGGTGATGAGGCCGTTCTTGCCGTCGGAGCAGCTGACAGCGGTCATGGAGCGCGAGCCGTTGTCGTAGCCGGTGTCATAGGAGACTGAGGGCTTGTTAGCATGATGTATGGAGGCATGTTGGAGATGGCGAGATCGTACCAGAGGCGGCCGAGGCGGCGGTGGCGACGGTGAAGATGGTGAGGAGGTTGGACAGCTGCATTTTGAAGGTTGATTGGTGGTTTTTGGGAAGGTAGTGGTAATTAAAGTAGGTTGAGTTGAAGCTGAAAGCGAATGTGTTGTAATGTTGGAAGCGACTGTTGTGATACTTGTGCTGAATGGTGGTGTGATGAAGAGTCGAGAACGACCACTTGGGCAGCACCAACCTGATGCTTTATACTCGACTCGACCAGACCTACCATTATCGAGTTCGACTTGATAGGCAAGTCTCCGAGCATTACGATAATCAGCTGATGGCTAACTAAGCTCAAGCCGGTCATCTCAGCATCACGCGGCCTGCAGCACCAGCACCAGCACCAGCACCAGCACCAGCACCAGCACACTGCTCACTTCGTATCGTCGTGGTGAGACCTTGTTCGTTCGTCCGACCTGTCGCACGGCGGTGTCGTTTGTCACCTCGACGTCAGTGAACGGCTACGCCGGGACCATGACTTCACAAGGGGACAAAAATAGCCCATTTGCCTGCCACTTTCGTCCCATACGGTATGGTCCGATCGCCTAGCTCGGCTCGACGGGGACTTTTCCCCAAGCTACCCCAGCTCGTGTTAGTGGGACCATAGACACCGAAGCACGATCGGAACCTTCTGTCTGCTCCGGCGGGCCTCTCGTATTGGGCTTGCAGCGCTGTTAGCGACGGCTCACAGGCCTTTCAGGGTGCATTTGCGGGGGGGTTGGGCTTGCGTTGGAATGCAGGGAGGTAGGTAGCTGGGCCGCTGGACGGGAGGCGGTGATCGCCCGTACAGTCAATGCCGACGAGCCGACTCCGTGATGCCTCGTTCAAGGTCACATCGCTCCTTGGTTACTGCTGCCCGAGAGCTACTCTCAAGAAGATCGTCAGTGATGATTGCGTACGTTATTGATCTGCTGATGCATGGCGATGGGGATACTACCGCCTCACCCTAGGCTCCTGAGAGGATGCACCAGGGCTCCTGACTGTTCGTCAGGAATGGAAGGTCGGAATGACGAGTATACTATCGGACATGATTGATGTTGTCCGTGTCGTGATTCGCAAGCGTTGCAGTGCAGATACGACAGACGCGATCACAGAGTTATCCACCTCACACAACACTCACGCAGTTGAGCCGATGATGATGGTAAGATATTTGGATATTCCAATTTTCTTGATTCTTAATTCTAAATCAAATGGGTATCATCGCTCCGGATGCTTTTCACAATCCTTTCTTCTATCTTTTGATCCGTCGAGTTCTTAAGGAACACCCAAGTAATGTCCCCAAGATGCCCAGCATCCATCTTCCAAGCAACGACCACACCCTACCACTTAGTCCTAAAGTTCCGATCGCAAAGCCACCTAGCAGTAAGCAAAAGCAAGCCCGCAGCCGTCATGCAGCTCCCTCCAAACAGCACCAGCCCCTGGAACTCCTTCTCCGTCCCCTCGCGGATGAAGGCGCCGCCGATGGGCGTCCCCGTGAAGACGCCGATGGCGCCGAGGCTGAAGAAGGCGCCGAGCCGCGCGCCAATGTGCTTCTCGGGCGAGATGCGGGCCACGACGGAGGGCATGACGCTGATGAAGATGCCGGAGCAGAAGCCTGGGATCAAGTCAGCGGACCGGCCTGTGCAGGTCAGAGGTACGGGTGGTTGTGTACCGTATAGGCAGGCGAAGGTGACGATGAGGCCGACGCTTTTCGCGAGGAGCCACATTGTCAGGCAGAGGACGCCGGATAGGATGGTCATGGGGTACAGGAGGTTTAGGCCTCCGATCTTGTCTGCGATGAAGCCTCCGCTGGATGATGCGGTCAGTGGGGGGATTTTGCGCTGATCGTCGCGGCGAACTCACCTGACGCGCCCGAAGAAACTGGATCCGTTGATCAGCGGCAGGAGGTAGGTACCGATCCTTGCCTCCGGATGGTGAAGCTTGAGGAAAGCCTCTGTGAAAAGTCAGAAGACGCCCCATACAAGAAGCTCGAGAGTACTCACCGAGAAAGTTGTACGGCACGTACAAGCCCAGATTACCGACGACGGTCCCCAAGGCCAGCGTGACGTATCGCACGTCCTTGAAGCCTCTGAAATCGACAATATCCCTGATTGAGTCGATCGACCGCGCCGGCGACTTTGGCTTGGAGATGAGGATGGCGATGACGTAGCAGACGAGGAACAGCAGGGCGGCCACACGAATGGTCCAGGGGAAGCCAATCTTGGGGACGAGCCTCGAGAACATGATGGGGAAGCAGACGCCGCCGGCGCTGCTGCCGCCGGCGACGATGCCCATGGCGAGAGCGCGATTCTTCTTGAAGTGCTGGCCGGTGACGGCGAGGGCCACCTGAACGCCAAAGGCGACGGTCAGGCCGAAGAGGACACCCTGGCTGAGGAAGTACTGCCAGACCTGGCCGGGCTGGGCGAAGGACAGACCGATGCAGGAGATTATGGCACCCGTCGCGCCGGCAATGTAGAGAAGCTGTTGCTGTAAGTCTGATGTCTTCGAGAGAGGGCGCTTGTAAGTGAGGATGCGTACCTTGGGGCCCCATGCATCGAGCAGAGCGCCGGAGATGGGCCCGACGAGGTACATCAGACCCAGCTGGAGGGATCCGATGAGGGCGACGAGTGAAGGGGGCGAGTCGGCCAGGCGATGCTTGCTGTAGTAGTCCTGAAAGAAGCCAAAACTTGTCATGAAGCCAAAGCAAACGAAGTATACGAGAACAGCACCCGTGACGGTGAGCCAGGCATGGAGAGTGTTTTCGCTCTCATCCTGTTGCTCAGGCTCATTGACAGGGATGGTACCCGGCTCCAGGGCCAATTGGTCTCGAACCTCCTTGGATGTGTCGTTCTCGGTCGTCATATTTGAGTTCGTGAATGTTGAGGGAGAGCCTATTTGCCTCACGAGGAGAGGCAATGCCCTGATGTTTGTAGTTGACTGACGGATATCTCCCCCTGGTATCGGCGCAAGATGACTCCATCGCGAACCAATTGAATTGGCTTTCCCAGCGGGAGAGATTACCGCATTGGGCTCGCCGGCTGGGCGGATTTCCTTGCCATTTGGGGGTTAGGTAGGATTCAGATCTGCGCGACGTTACAATCTTGACCGTTCCACTCTGACCAAGGTGATGACATGACAAAGCGAGAAGTCGAAATGATGGAATGAGAGGGTGACAAGGAGTGAGTATTGAGAGGTGATGCCATCTCCCGCAACTCAAAGCACAAGATAAGTTCCACATGTCGAAAGAGGCAGTGTGGGTTGTCTGGAGTTCACCTGTCAGATCAAGTCAAGGCCCTTCCTTGCATGCTGACCTTTCTTTGGATGGCTCTGACAACCTGGAGGGACGATCTTGAAGCACGAACCACACCATCAGGTAACATGACAGCAACATGTAGATGGCTTAATAGGCAATCCAGCACAGTTCAAGCACAGTTCAAGCACACAACCAGAGTCATGCCATCAATCTCCAGCTGTGAAATCTTCTCCAACCGGTGGAGCACGTGGGTAACGCCCCACCATCGACCGCCTCGGCCGTTTCGCCTCTTACCAAAATTTTCACGATAGCCTCGTTTTTTTTTATCGTCCCCTGGTCCAGCCCCTTATCTTATCTACGGCACTCATCTTTCCACCCCCGGCCATCCACTTAGGGCAACTAGGAAGGGACCCCGCCGTTGTCGCAAATGCCATGCGACTCATGGCGATGGCGTCCCCTCTCTTGTGAGTATGATTGAGTGGTGTCTTGATTTTCCCTCATTCAACCCAAGACACTCCTTCGTACCTAATCGCACATACCATCATGGAGCCCGCGGGGTGTCCGCTGGTGCCTTCGAGCAGTCTGCCGCCTCTGCGTGTGTTGGACTCTCTCACCGAGGACCAGATCTTCGCATCACTGACCAATCTCGCCGCTCTTTACTGTCCCTTGACCACCTCCTTCGCCTACACCCTGGATCATAAGAACAATCATGAAAAGGTCTCATCGGAAGCCTCAGACCTAGATCTCGTGGATTCCGGTTACACATCTGCCACGGAAGATGACGAGAGCAGCCCTGAGAGCATACAACAGCGCCTCGCCGCCCTGCGAGCCGACGACTACGAACGCTCCTTCACCGAGCGCTGGCTCACGCGCTTCATCGCCCGCGCCGCCGAGCTTCCAAGTCTAAGTCTAGAGGAGACGATGGAACGAGCCATCGACCAGGCATCTCACATTCTCGAGTCGTTCTACACGACCCCAACCGACGACGATCAGGGTGACCAAGGCTTCACCCGCGAATTCTCCTTCGAGATGTCACATTCAGCATTAGAGCCCGCCAAGACGAAGCCCACAGTAACAGTGCACCTCAACGACGGGCTATCAGGGCGCGACTCGAAAGACCCAGACGACGTCGGCCTCCAAAGCTGGGGCGCGTCCATCATCCTGTCGACGCTGCTCTGCGCCGAGCCCGCCCGCTTCAACCTCACAAGAGCCGCCCTCGGCCCGTCCCCTCGCATCGTCGAGCTCGGCGCCGGAACGGGCCTCATCAGTCTCGTCCTCGGCTCCCTCCTCCCCCACCAGGCCATCCCGTCCGCGACAGTCATAGCAACAGACTACCACCCCGCCGTCCTGGCCAACCTCTCAGCCAACATCTCGGCCAACTTCCCCCCTCCTCTCACTTCTTCTTCTTCTACCCGCAGCAAGCCACCAGTAGAAACAGCCCTTCTAGACTGGTCTTCCCCGTCCCTCGTCCCGCCGCTGGATAAACAGGCCGACACGCTCATCGCCACAGACGTAGTCTACGGCCCCGAGCACGCCGCATGGCTAAACGACTGCGCCGCAAGGCTGCTCGCCCCGAAAGGCGTCTTCTGGCTGTTCGTCACCGTGCGGCAGAGCAGGAGCTTCAACGGCGTGATCGACGCTGTCGAGTCGGCTTTCAGCGCGGAGGATCGTCGCGGGGGGAGGGACGGGCGTAGGCTGACTATTCTGGGTGCTGAGGAGCATGGGTTGACCAGGGGCGTGGGGAGGGGTGATGAGAGCGGGTATAAGCTTTTTCGCATCGGTTGGGCTCAAGTCGGTTGATGTTGCAATGGCGTTGCATGGATGATTTCGCTAGACGGATGGATTGCGCTTGGTTTTGGCATCATAGATAGATAGACATAGACTTGACTCGACTCAGACTCGGAGGTTAGACACGAAGACAATTACGATTCATGAAGAAGCTGCAGCGAGGATTCCCAGTCATATGCCTCGAGTGCCGAGTGCCAAGTGCCAAGTGCTCCTCTGGACTGGACTACAAAGTCAAACACCACACCACTTTCGCAAACAAACGCAGAAAGTATTGTAATAGTGTGTTCAGTCTATATACTAGGATATCTTGATATCTTATCTATTCTTGTCATCATTACAGTGATATACCCCCGTCCCAAAAGGAAAATTCAAAAAGGGCCGCATCCAGCAGCTCCCAAATGAGACCATGACATTTATATACAGCATAGCATACAGCATTAGAAAAGGAAAAACGACGCCGCAAAGATCAGCGCCGTGTACACAGTCGTAAAAGTGTACTCGAGCTCGAACCACGCGGCCTGTCCGCCAAAGGCAATCTTCTTGCTCTGCCTCGTCGGGTGGGCGACGCCGGTCTTGGGGTCGCGGTCGAGGAGGGCCTCGCGCTCGGGCATGGTGGGCGGGTCGATGGCGTAGGCGACGGGGGTCCAGAGGGAGGAGCAGATGAAGAGGAAGGTCAGGGGCGGCCAGAAGGCGTGGGTGACGAGGCAGCGGAGGACGTCGACGACGGCCGAGTCGCGGAAGAAGCAGCGGTAGGAGGTCAGGACGACGCCGACGAGGGTCAGGTAGACGAAGGCGAGGTGGAAGAGGCCCATGTAGTTTACCAGGATGGCCCAGAGGCGGCGCATCATGTTCTTGCGGCTGCGGGCGTCGCGCTCGTTGAGGGCCGAGCCGAGGGAGCCCGTGGGCTTGAAGGCCTGGGTCTGGCCGCCGAGCCAGGTCGGCAGGATGAAGGAGCGGACGATGCAGAGGGCGATGTACGGCGCCATCCAGAGCTGGTAGCGGGAGCCGCGCTGGCCCGTGTGGTAGCCGGCCGGGATGAAGAGGGCGAACTCGCAGAGTCGGTTCGACATTGTCGCGGCGAAGCAGGCGCGGATGAGCCAGCGGAACTGGTTGTCGGTGGCGAAGGCCACGAGCGGCTTGCCCATGACGAGGATGATGGGGATGGCGAACATGGAGACGGTCAGGAGGACCGTGTACAGGCTGAGGGTGGCGTACAGGAAACCGGAGAAGCGCTGGGCGAAGCTCATCTCGCGGACCTTGTCGCCCCAGAGGCAGAAGTTGAGCTTGAAGGACGTGTCGACGGTACCGATGGCCCATCGGGTGCGCTGCTTCAGGTGACCGCCGAAATCCTCGGGAACGGTGCCGAACTGCAGAGGCTCGTGAATGTACGCCGTCTTCCAGCCCTTTCCGAGCATCAGAGTCGAAGTGGCGACATCCTCGGCGAGGGATCCGAGGGGGAAGTTGCCAATCTGGTCGAGAGCCTCGCGACGGACGACGTAGCCGGAACCGGTGCACCAGGCCACACCGAGGGCGTCCTTGATGGGCTCGATGACGTGGACGAAGAAGTCGAGAGACTGGGCGAGGGGGTCCGAGGCGGGAGTGTTGTAGAAGAGCTGAGGAGGGCAGGCGAGAGCCATCTTGTCGTCGACGAGGAGGTGAGGGAGAACAGCACGAAGCCAGTCACGCTCGGGAATCTGAAAATGTAAGCACAAGAGGCAGATCATGGAGGATTGAGTACAGCATACCATGTCAGCGTCCAAGGCGGCCATGAACTGGCCGGCACCACCGGGAAGCTGGTGCACCGCTTCAAGGCCGTAGTTCAAGTTGCCAGCCTTGAAGTGATGAGGCTTGCCAGGGATCTTGGGGCGTGCAATGTAGACGAGGTTGGGGTACGTCTGGGACATGCCAAGGACGGCGTTCTCGAGACCCTCGGACTTTCCGTCGTCCAGAACGACAACCCTGAAGCGGTCGCGGGGGTAGTCGAGGTTGCAGGCGGCACGAACGGTATCGGCAACGAGATCATCCTCCTCGCCGCAGCAGGTGACAAAGACGTCAACGGAGGGCACGTCGTCGTTGCTCGTGAGCCTCAGCTTGGGCCTGAGACGCTTCTTCATGGCCATCATGGTCCACATGTTGTGCATCAGGGAGGGCAGGGCGACGGCGATCTCGACACCGATGAAAACCCAGGCCTGGGCGTAAGTCGTGTTGCGCAGCTTCTGGGCGGCGACGACACAGTAGATGCGGTAACCGAGGTAGAGGAGATACAGGGCGGTGTTGAGGATGGTCAGGACGGGCACAAACTTGAAGACGTAACGCTTCCAGCCCTTCCAGATGTCGGCATCATCGCGGTCATGCAGACGAGCAATCGAGTTTGACTTGTTGACCCAGTCTGCGTCGATGACGGGAGCAGGTCCATGAGGTAGCAGGGCAGCAAGACTGATTTGACTCTGCTGCTGTGCAAGGGTGGGTTACGAGGTCAGCAAAACAACTCGACCAGTAGAGGAGAATGAGAATGGAGAATCATTATTTACCATGGGAGTCGAAGGTCCCGAGTCGCCTGCGTAGACGTGCTTGGGGGGAGGGCGGAGATCATATGGTGTTCCGTAGCTGCTGTTCATGGACGGCGTCTCAGGGCGAGAGTGAACTGGCGATTCTCCAAAGGACTGGGCGCTGTAGCGTCCGGCGCCCGAAGGCGTCCAAACGGAGTAGTATTCATCTGGGTTTGCTTGAGGCTGGCGCCCCCCGTTGGCGGTACCCGGTCTGCTTGTGTATTCGGGCGCGGGCTGGCCAAAGCCGTATGACTGGGGGCTGTTGTTGTGATGCTGGGGGTGTTGGAGGATATCGATCTCGACCTCGTCTTCGTACCCGTGGTTCTTCTTCATCTTGAGGGAGGGAGGAAACACGGGTGGTAGGGCGAGGGGGAGGAATTAAGGTGAGGTACTGAACGAGTGTGTGTGTGTGTGAGGAGGTGAAAGCTGGGGAGAGCTCTTCCAACGTCTTCCCAACTCTCCCAGTATTAGATAGGGTAGCGAGTGATAGGGTAGCGAGTGATGACTGAGCAACGAACGGCAGGACCCGAGACTGGTCAGAGTTTGTTTGTGGGCGAGGAGTAGTGTGAGGGAGTAGTTAGGAGGAGTAGTTAGGACGAGTAGGCAGGACGAGTAGTTTGGAAGAGTGGTTAGGAGGAAGACGAGAGCGAAGTAGATGTACAAGGTGAGACGGCAGGCTGGGGGAACCCGAAAGAATGGAGGGTTATGCAGCAGGCGTACGCAAACACAAACGCAAACGAGTGCACCTAGATGGCGGGGAGGGGAAGGGGGAAGAGGGATGGGATTGTGAGGGCGGAGGTGAAGAGGAGTAGCTGGACAAGAATGCGTGAAAACCGAAAAAGCTCAGCTATGAGGGAATACGGCTTTGATACGGCACCTGGGGGGGGGGGGGGGGT